>OMNV01000934.1:4022-37421 GCA_900303265.1 Brotula barbata | reverse complement strand
TGCAACTTTGAATCAGCGGCTCATTGGCGTTCATGCAACCCACATGGCTGGAACCCTGGACTGAGCTCTGGCTGGCAGGGAAGCACAGGGCGACAACAAAACAACAACAAGCTAAACAGCATTTTCTCATATACTCTCTTACTGCTTGGCTTTTCATGTCACACGATTTTACTACCGGAACGTTTTTCCATCTTGAAGGAGTTGGCGCCGAGTAAGGGGCTTACAGGAGGATTGCCCCATGATGGAATGTTGCAGATTTGTGTACTGGATTGTAGGAAGTTTTTCTTCCCCCTTTGCGGTTCAGAGCTGCCGGTCTGGATCTGTGGAGTGCGTGCTGTTCTTGGTGTTCCCACTCAGACATTTTATGTCAAACTGGGAGTCTTGTGGCTCTGCTAATGGTTTTAAAGCTGAGCAGCCATCTCTGGTCGTTTAAAGGCACACATTTTTACAGCAACTCTCATCCAGACTAAAAGAATTCAGGATGCGGCGTTTTGACAAACTGAAAAAGTCATTCCCATTCCTGGCACACTTTCACGTGTATCGAGTAAGTCTGGAATATGTCTGTGTTGTCTGTTAGTCCACTCAGGGCTTTTGTTGTTCTTCATATGATGTGGATTGTTGCAAACTGTGATACTGTGTCCATATATAGGCAAAACTGTCATGGGATTGACAAAAAAATCTGTGCAGCTGGACTGAGGCTGTCCTCAGGGAAAGTTGTTGTTATTGCAGCAGGATGTCTGAGTAGAAATATCTGATACAGAACACGGAGGAGGTGTGTGTGTGTGTGTGTGTGTTTGTGTGTGTGTGTGTGTGCGCACACGTCATTTCTCCACCACCATGAGGAATGAGTTCAGAGCAGAGGCATTTCTTACCCGGCTCATTGTTTCCTCTCTTTCTGTCCTAATATTCTCTCTCTCTCTCTCTCTGTATTTTATTTACTTGGCCCTATCTCACTGTTAGAGGTGTGAAGTGGAAAGTATTGATGTAAATACATCCGTAGAAAACAGATATTGGATTTCTGTCCCTGGTTGGGATTCCTCAAGATCCTGCCAGAAGTCACACCTCATGTTGGAGCACAGCAGCCTTCTTCCAGACTTCGCACATTCAGTGTGTGCAGAGTCAGGTTTGCTGGCGTGGCCATCTTTAGGTGGTTAACTCGTGCAGCATATCACTGGATAAATATAAAAAAAATGTTTATGATTTGCTACAAAATAAAATTTAAAAGTTTCCTTTTAGGTTGAATCTGTTCATGTGTAGGATACGTTAAATCGCCCATAGGTGTGGATGATAAGTGTAATTCAGCTACACACACATTTACAGTCAACAGTGGAATATTTCACCAGTACCCCATACTATGGTGGACACATAGCAAACCTTGAATTTGACCCCTTGTGCCTCAGAGTCACACAGCTGAGAAAAGAGGAAGCCGTCTCACATCTAACACTTCCATGTTGGATATCAGGTGACATCTGAGCCTCTATGAGGACGCATTAGATAAAAAATGTTTTATGCCTCATATAGATGTACAGTATGATCAATGCTGTGTATTTCATGAACTCATACACACACAGGAGAGTGTAACAGGAAGTTTTCTTGTCTAACATGGTCAAAATACAGACAGAATAATCTGTTTAATTTTGTATGTACGTAATGCTGTGCGGGACAACTTTTGGCCAAGTGTAGTGTTGTGATGCACCGGCTGTGGTATCGTCTTCCTCAGGCTAAGGGTCAGGCATGATGTAGCAAAGTGAAAAATATGAAGAGGGATTCAAGTGAGTGCAGCTGTACTTAATCCTAATGTCACACACACCACAGACATTCACTGCACACTTCAGCTCTCCACAGTGTATCCAAGACGTTACAGGTTATTATACTGGATTACAGTAGGATAAGTTAGGATGAGTTAAAATGGCTGCCGTGCCAACAAAATAGAAACAACTTGAACCTGCTGGAGTCTGAAGTCAGACTTGAATTTA
The DNA here is from genome assembly GCA_900303265.1 of Brotula barbata. Taxonomy (NCBI): domain Eukaryota; kingdom Metazoa; phylum Chordata; class Actinopteri; order Ophidiiformes; family Ophidiidae; genus Brotula; species Brotula barbata. The sequence continues at coordinate 35,445 of OMNV01000934.1, read as the reverse complement.
GTTTTACAATGAATTTGACTGTGAAAGATTTGCTGCAGAAGGATACGTGTTGCTTGTTGAATTTATCTGTTGGGCTTTCTAGGTGTTGTATTTGGAAACACCTCACCTCAAATAAATGTTTTGAGAGACCTCTTTTCTACATTTAAAAAATGATTTCACAACCACAAATGTTCTTCATTGAAGTGTCTCTCATTTTTCAAATGGGTTAACGAGTTTTAATTTTGTCAAAATAAAATCCGAACAATCATAGGCATTTTCAATGAAAATCAAAATAGCTTGAGGGACTTTTATTGTGACAGAACTCAGAATTAAAGCAGATACGTGAATCAGTTGCAGTTGACCTCTTGCCTAAGTTTTTACTGGCTGGCCTCGAGCTTGAATGAGTGAATTAATTTGCATATCATCTTAACCATTTTTGTTTACAGTGTTATGATTAATTCATTTCTTACATCTACATCTGAAATTTGTAGAAAATACTTGAATTATGGAGTCTTTCCTTTGCTGAGATACTCCAGTTCACACACACCATGCCTTTCCTGTGTGTGTGTGTGTGTGTGTGTGTGTGTGTGAGAAAGGGAGTGAAATTCCTTAACTCCACATTAAGCAATAGGAAGTGACCTCTAACCAAACCCATTAAGCAGTTTAAGTGACGGAGGAAGCTGCGACCCCTTTGGCACTTTCCCCTGGACCTTGTCATCCTGCCTCAGTCGGCACAGGAAGTTCCTCTTTCATGGAACACAATCACTGCTGAAGAGAAATGACCCCTACGCCCTAGAACATAACCCAACCAGACTCCAGATGACCTGTGCGGATTTTTTAAGTGCTTATTCACTAATTGTTTCACTAATGTCTCATAAGATTTCACATGGGATCGATATTAACCTGAGGCCAGTACTGCTGTTTTAATCTGCTAAAGATTTACAATTATTGATGTTTTTCAAATACATTTGCTCAGGTTGAATAATTTAATTAAAATACTTCACTATGTACGTCAGAATGTTTAAGAAACTTTGTACTTAAGTGGAGTACAAAATTATTACTTTTACAAATCTACGTATCAAAAGAAAGATACTTTTATTTTACTTTTGTCCAAGCAAGGTTGTTGTTACAAAATGAATTCTAAAATCAGTTTTCAATATGCAGACTGAGGGAGCGGACATAAGACAAAGAAAAAGGTTGTTTCGTTGTTTTTATTGAAAGTGTGATCTTGGTAAAAAATCACAACCACTGTCAGTTTAGTTTGAATTTGATCATTTGAATCAGTTTGAGTTCTTCCTCTATATCATTTACGGACATTATGAATAATAATAAATGATAAATGTGAAGTTCAACCGGAACCCTCCATAGAAGGCAGTCTAACTCATTTGATATCCTCTCCAGTGTTCGCTGGGATTATAATTTTGCTAATCTGAAGATAATCTCCAAGTTTAATTGCCACTGTGAGGATGAGAAATTCTTTTAAATTCAATACAATGATGCATTTATTGCCTACAAAATACTTTTGATTCAGCTAAATGACGTTTATCAAGTGTCTTCTCGTGTCAATTTGATTTGTATCGAAGTCATTTTTAAATGCGATGTCTGTACTTATGAGTATAATTTTGAGGTACTTTGTCCACCGCTGCATTTTTTTAAGCAAAATATTCCAATAGAATGTATATCAACCGAAACTATGTGAGGAGGATATTGGTGTACTCTGGAATGGCTGTATTAGCACGCGGAACAACTGAATTGGCCCATGTTCCTCTTGTTAGTCATGGACTGTGCCACATTACCTGACTTTGCTTTGGTGAATGGGTGTAATTGCTGTATTCAGACTGGCATAACCAAAACTTACCAATGGGAGAGGGGAGTCTGATTGAACCAGGCTAAACCAAGTAGGTGTGAAGACACATTTAAATCAAAACTTCATCATTATCTCACTTTTACAGGCCTGTGGTAGTAATGAAATGGACAGTTATGGAGGTTGTTTAAGCGCGGATGATTTGACAATTGAAGGTTGATGGTCTGTTTTGAAGCATTTGGTATTATATTGTTGACGCATGGTTGAGAATTCTGTAGTTTGTCATCAGTGACACTTTTGGACTCCTGATGTGTGTTATTTATCTCAGTAATCTGTAAACTGCTCCTGTAAGACCGTCACAATGTGTGTAGAGTGGTTACCCAAAGTGGAAACGTCTTTTTCCTCTGAATGATTAATGAATCTATTTTAGGCAGGCATCAATGAACAAAAACCTGAACAGCACAGCAAAGATCATGTATGCGGTGCTTTCTTTGATGACTTTGAATCCGTTTATACTTTGATTTTGATTTTGATTTTCTTTCAGTTTGACATTCAGCTCGTAAACATTATGAGTGCCCACAGAGAAGAACCGTACAACAGAATCAGAATTTTGAACCTTTTGGGGCGTTGGCCTCCACCCTAAGAAATGTTAAATGGCCGCTTAAACCACTTTCCTTTCCTTTGCAGAAACTGGGCAGTAGCATGCAGTGTGAGGAAGGCACAGAATGGCTTCTGGAGCTGCTGATGGAGGTACAGTTGCAGCAGTACTTCCTGCGTGTCCGAGATGACCTGAACGTCACGCGTCTCTCACACTTTGACTATGTCAAGAATGAAGACCTGGAGAAGATCGGCATGGGCCGACCTGGTGAGAGAGTGAGTGTGGGCGTGCGTGCTAGTTTTAGGGAGCTTTTCCATAGTGTCTTATTTGAGAGTGTAATGTATATGTGTGAGCACAAGCGAGTTCATTTGGGTTCACCCTGTGTCTATATATAGCTTGATGCTTTACATTCGTCTGCTGCAATTACAGTGTTTGATTTGGCACTCGCTGGAGCAAATCCTCTGTCACTGAAACCCCTAATACCATTTTATAGTCACAACTGGCAATTATGCACAATAGGAATGGGTATTGCAGTCATCATACAGTTGTGTGCTGGCTGTGAAGCGGGTGGTTTTAAATCCAGTTACTGGAGCCTTTGAGGCCTTGGCTGCTGAGCTGCTTAAGATTAATTACAGCTATTTCTGCCAATCACACGCTCACAGCTTTCCCTTTTGCTCAGAGCACACATTTTCTCATCACGCCTCCTCTTTCCTCTTTCTCCATCTCCGCTCTGTCTTTGTTTCCAAGAAAGTTGTGCTTGGTTTCATTTGGAGGCAGCTTGTGTTTTCCTTGACATGAAGTGCTATCTGTAGGCTGTGCTAAGCCAAAGTGCTGGTGAGTTGCTGTGTGTGTGAAAGCTCGCACCAGTGAACGCACAATTACCTCTAAAAATCTAAATATTCCAGCCCGTTTATAGTACCTAACACACAATCTCTCCAATCTGGTATAAAGCAGCATGAAACGTTGGACAGCTACGGGTTTGACTGGTTTTCAGCTAAGTATGTATGCAGCTTTATGTGCTCTTTATATACATGTTACTGTATTACTTTAAGTTTTTGAAATGATATAATTATGTGAAGATTGCAAGTGAGTGCCAGCAACCATATTTTCCAGTCCAATAAGTGAGATGACGCAGTTTGGGAAGGGCCTTAAAGAGACATTATCTAGATTGCCTGTTTTCACTCAGTCTGCACAGCAGTTCTGCAGCAAAGGAGAGAAGAAGTGGGCAATTGTGTTTTTGAAAATCATTACAAAGTTTTGAAAATACATCAAATCAGGGCACAGAAATCTAATCAACTTTAAAACTTGATTTGCTTCACCTGCCTGGATCAGAATTGTCCTAATAATACAATATAAACAAATATATGTTTTTTTTTCTTGGTGAAGGACAAAGACGACTGTGGGAGGCCGTGAAGAGGAGAAAAGCCATGTGCAAACGCAAATCCTGGATGAGCAAGGTGCAGTGTGATAGACACGACACAACACACGCAGACACATACAGGACCTATTTAGGATGGTCTATGGCATGCTTGACATTATGTCATCATGGTGCCATCTGTCTGTCTGTCATTCATTCTAGACCAATGACTGCACCTAAAAAAAGTAAGAGAAGCCCTGAAGTTTGAATACTTGAATTAACAAATGAAGTCCAAATCCACTGTTGACTGTGTGGTTCTGTCATGAGGTGTAAAGTGACGTTTATGATAAAATGTGTGCGTGTGTGCAAGGAAATATTTGTCAACGGTGAACACACACATCTATGAGAACGAAAATACTCAAGCCACGTCACATAACGCAAGAGCTGATGACAAACCGATTTGATAAGTTACATTGACTTAATACTTAAGATTTTCTAGTTTAAAGAAGAACCTGCCAGTCACGTGTGGTGTGTGTGTGTGTGTGTGGTGTGTGTGTTGTGTGTGTGTTTGTGTTGGCTAGAGGATGGTGGTTGCTTTCTATAATTACACCTGTCTGTTTCCGCCTCTGGCACCATCATCAGCTGGAGTAATCTTCTTCTCAACCCCCTCTGTGTGCGTGTGCGTGTGTATATATGTGTGTGTGTGTGCCTGCGAGAATTTTTTGAATGTTGGGCCTCCTATTTGAAACCCACTTACCACTGAGTCAAACACACGCACATACACACTCACACACCACAGGGATGTGGTGTTTTTAAAGGTCTAGAGCATTATGTCATGTCTGGTCCAGTGTGAATGTGAAACCTCACACCAGACTCCCGTTTATATCTGGCCGTTTGAATACTGTCACACTGGGGATTGATTCACACCTCACTTTTCTCACTGCTGATACTTTTTTTCCCCCCTGCCATTTATTTTCCAGTAAATACCGGCTTCATATTAGTGTAATTTCTATTTAATAGTGGTGCCTAACAAGCTGCGACAGAGCAAAATGACAGTAAAGTTGCATCTGCTTCTCCACTTCCATATCCTGTTAGATTATTTAGGGGGCTCCAAACAGACAATGGTGCTCTTTATTTCGCTGCTCAGCGCTCGCATATAGGTGAATGGAACGCTCTTATGCACTCAGAAACACATATACGCATACACACACATATTGAAACATTCAGGTTAGTTAATCTAATAGTACTTCCTAATGAGTAACTTCCTAACAAGTGATTCCTGTTGTCTTCAGAGTTGTTGTTGTCAGTGGCAGGCAGAAAATTCTCTCTCTCTCTGTCTCTCGCTCTCTAGCTCACTCAAACTCTCAAAAGGTTTTTACAGTGTGTGTGGGTGTGTTGGGTTCTGGGTCTACTCCTGAGTGGCCACTTGCTCAGATAGGACTGATGTAAGTAGGTACACTTTAGAGAGGAAAAACAGCAGAGAAGTGAAAACTAGACTTCACTTTTTACAATGGAATCTACACCCGAGTCATGCAGAGAGCACACAAGACCTGTTTTTGTACCAAGCCCTGCGTGGCTTGGGTAGGATTTACATCAGTGGAAAAACACTATATACTGTATAAGTAGTATCTTAGGCTAAACTCAGGTGTGAGTTTTTTGATGGAGTGGCAAAAAAAAAGAAAGACAAACCACGCACCCTCCACGCCCCAGTCCTTTCCAGACTCAGCCCAGTGTCTCCTGTGTACAAAGTGGCCAGGCTGATTTGCATTGATTATAGCATTCATATGGTTTATATACAAACCAAAGATTCAAACATATTTATGGCGTTACAACCAACTGTTCCACTCTTCCTGTATAGGTCTTCAGTGGAAAACGCCCGGATGGTGGAGACTTTCCTCAACAGGGCCAGCCAGCCTCCTCTTTCCGCAAACTGTCCCCTACTCCTCCTCTCTGTCTGGGGGATGGAGTCCTGACCACACAGCCCAGCGGTGGTGCTCCCCTGGATGGACAGCAGCAGCAAGCCTTGACCTGCCTCATCCCAGAGAAGGACCTCACACTGTTTGAGAAGCTGGGGGACGGATCCTTTGGCGTGGTCAAGAGAGGAGAGTGGCTCACGCCGGGAGGAAAAGTGGTGAGGAGACATTAGATATTAGTTCTATCTCAGGATGAGGGGTTTAGCGTGTTTTTAGATGATGCAATAATACTTTCAAGCATATACATCTCTCTGCTTCCTTGTTGATACTTAATAATTATTTCTTTGCAATCAGAAAAGACTCCAATCCATGGTGTTTATCATTAAGTAAAATTGAAAATTAAACAATGACAAAAGTATTTATTAATAATTATAAATTATAATCATAAAGTATACATATATAAACTAAACTAACAGAGTAAATTAGAAGCAAGAACTAAAGTACAATTAATATGTGGTGCAAGACCAACAGAAATATGATAAAAATAGAGTCGCCTGTCTCTAGTCCACATCAGCCCACTAGCAGCCCCTCACACAAGTGTGAAAATACTTCCTGATTTCTCTACTCAATCAATTCATCTCCACTGTTACCTCGTCTGTATGGGTGTGTCATGGATACATTCTGTACCTTGAATGAATCTGTGGATATTCAACATTTTAGAACCTTCAGTCTCCGTGGATCCTTTTTTCTTGGTCCTTTGTTCACATTCTTTTGAAATCCTTTCCAGCTGAACGTAGCTGTGAAGTGTTTGAAGACCGATGTGCTCAGCCAGCCCGAAGCTCTGGAAGACTTCATCTGTGAGGTCAACGCCATGCACTCCCTGGACCACCAGAACCTCATTCGCCTCTACGGTGTGGTGCTCACACATCCAATGAAGATGGTAGTGGACACACAAATGCACCCACGCAGGGAGAATAGAAATGTTGATGGAGACATATACAAATATGTTCACATCTATCTACACACACACAAACACATTTCAAGCAATCTCCAGCTTGCTTATTGCCCTTGCAAACACTTTAAATCATTCATCTTGAGACTTTTTGGCATTATACCAGAGAGTGATGGGAGGATGAAGGAAGGAAAGCAGAGAGGAAGGGAGGAGAGATAGGAAAATAAGAAAATAATGGTTGACAATTCTGTTCTCGTTTCGTTCTGGTCATATCCTTTGGTCTATTTTAGATTAATATTGCCACACTGTTTTACGGTCACCTTATCAACACAAGCGTTTCTCTTGTTCTCTTTCTTTGTCCTATTTATTCCACTTTGCCCACTCTCTGTACTCTCCCTCCTAATTATTTTTCGGTCTTCTCACCAAATCACTTCCTGCTATTATCTCTCCTCTTGCTTTCTTTCACTCCTCTTCTCCCTCCCTCCCCGACCTGTAGGTAACAGAGCTGGCTCCTCTGGGCTCTCTGCTGGAGCGGCTGCGGTGTGTTCGTCCACAGGGCCCCGTGTTGATCCATACTCTGTGTCAGTATGCTGTACAGGTGGCTTGTGGCATGGCCTACTTGGAGCAGAGGAGGTTCATCCACAGGGACCTGGCTGCCAGGTAGAACCAAAGCCTCACCCTCCCCCTTAATAAAATCTACATGGTGCTGGATGATAGTTGCGAGAGTGACTGATTGGCTGGCTGTATTGGAGACTTTAACCACCCTCTTCTACCACGGTCCGCTTCAGTGTTGAATCTGTTTGAACCTGAGATAATCTAGATGGCTGCTGAAAATAGGTCATTGATGTAACTAAGATGTGTATAGATCTTTCTCAGAACTCTTAGGCAAGGCAGGCAGCTGTCTGTCTAGTTGCCATTACTGTTTCCCATTGAATATGTTTCAGAATACATTTTAAGGTTCAGTCGAGGTAAAAGACATGGTACATTTGGAAAAGTGCTAAAATTCTTGCCTTGATGTCTTTAGGAATATCCTATTGGCCTCAGCTCACAGAGTGAAGATCGGTGACTTTGGTCTGATGAGGGCGCTGCCTAATAACCATGAGCATTATGTCATGCAGGAGCACCGCAAGGTCCCCTTTGCATGGTGGGTTGAATGAAGCACCAACACCAGGATAGAATAAATTCTAAGTTGTAAATATCCACTTTGGACAACAACACACACCCCTGACTCAAAGCAGGATTTTCCCTTGGATATGTAGTACATGTAGTCTGAATGATTTAATCTGTTATAATTCCTTATCCTGCTGCAGGTGTGCTCCAGAGAGTCTGAAGACAAGAACATTCTCCCATGCTACAGACACGTGGATGTTTGGAGTCACTCTGTGGGAGATGTTCACGCATGGTCAGGAGCCTTGGCTTGGTCTCAATGGGAGCCAGGTAAATACAAACAAGCCATGGAGCTGCTATTATGTTTTCTTCAACTATTCTTGTTTGTCACTCGATTGTCTCTCCTCTCTTCCTCAGATCCTTCACAAGATTGATAAAGAAGGTGAACGCCTCCCGAAGCCAGAGGACTGTCCCCAGGACATTTATAACGTCATGCTGCAGTGCTGGGCTCAGAAACCAGATGACAGACCTACATTTGTCGCTCTACGGGAATTCCTGCTTGAGGCAAGGAAGCAGTCGGTTAATTTGCACAAATGTCTTTTGAAGACATGTTGATTGATGAGTTCAGAGCCTTGCATAGAAAGATTTGATTCAGGGGCTTATTTGTCAAAATGCTGCCAACATTGCTGACAAATTATATTCTGGGTAGTAAATCACTCTCAAGCACTACCTCTATGAAGCCTTAAAGGTGAATGAGGAATCCTCAAAAATACGAGTAATATTAATATCATTTCTTAAGGATGAATACTTGCTGCTCAATTTTTTTAGTCATCAAAAATCCAAAACACTCAAATTCCCAAAACGCACTTTTATGGAAACTTGTCCTGAAGGCAGTGTGTCCATTTTTATTCTTTTATCACCACCAGATGGTGCTATATCACTATCTCAGAGTCAACTTTTATATGTCTTGTGTGTGTGTCCATTGCAGAGCATGCCCACCGACATGTGTGCCCTGCAGGATTTTGACGAGCCAGACAAACTTCATATACAGCTCAATGACGTCATCACCATCATCGAGGGCAGGTGTGTGTTTCTTTTGATGTGAACATGAGATAATGAGAGTCGGTTGGTCACACTGAAAATATGTATATTAATATATTTTATTAATGAGTATACACTGTGTAGTGTTAAATGATTTGCAGAAATCCATTAATGTGCACATACTGTATATTCATATATAACATTTAACAGTCTGCAGGACATTCTTAATGATCTTAAAAATCTTGACATGAGGGGGGGCTACAAAATCAAAACTAAAAATTAAAGATATTTCCAGGTAATGTTTTGTGTCTCCACCTTGATGTACAAACTTACTTCACTCGACACCAAGGTCCTCCTGTTTCATCAACTTAATTTCTTCTCCAGGGCAGAGAACTATTGGTGGCGTGGCCAAAACAAGCGGACTATGAAGGTGGGTCAGTTCCCCAGGAATGTGGTCACTTCAGTTGCAGGTTTGTCGGCTCACGACATTAGCCGGCCTCTGAAAAACAGCTTCATCCACACAGGACACGGAGATACCAACCCTTACCGCCGTTGGGGCTTTCCTGACAGGATTGATGAGTAAGAACTGACCCCTTATTACAGTCAGCTTATGTGGATTCATTTAATATTTGGATAGTGATCCTAATAATGCAATATACCAGCAGACCACTTTGGAGATCCTTCAGTGAATTATGATGGATTATTGTAATAGCACTGTCAAATGTTCACCAGTAGAGGGCAGTAGAACATAGCTTTTCCACCCGTGTGTTACGGCACATTAACACAGTGATTGACTGCCTCTCACTTTGTTCCTCACAGTTTGTACCTTGGAAATCCCATGGATCCCCCTGATGTTCTTGGTTTAGACCTCAATGCTGCTCGGCCCACCCAGCTGCCAGGCCGAGTTAAAAGTGAGTCGACCTGTGCCACAGTCTTGACCATTTCAACTCTTGTAGAACCGAGAAGTATCTCAGTCACAAATGTCCTTCAGAAGGTAATGTGGTAGAGGTGGACACATGTTGCCTTGCAAAGTGAGTAAGAAGCAACGCAGGAAGAGAATCTCCAGCAGCAGACATGAAGGACTCACTTTAAAGCACGATTATTAGTATATGTGTATTTTTTATGTTATAAGGATCTAACTGGACTATATGAACTAAATAAAGTCAGAGGAGTGGCAATTTATAGCCAGGAATAAACGTGTGCTTCTCCCATAATCGTAGATAATGTAATAGTTTTTCTGTTGTATTGTGATGTAAGTACAATGTAAATTTCATCACAACACATTAATATAATGTAGATTAAACTATTGTCTAGTAGTTTGTTCTGTTTTTTTATTATTTGAGCTGTCGTATCAATCATTTACAGACTGATCGCAGCTCCTTTTTTACATTTGGATCCCATACATATTAATATTGAAGTTGCCTTCTTCCGTCTACTATGTGCTGCTAAAGTTCTTTTATTTCATTTCAATCTGATATTTGCTACCTGCCTTTTTTCTTGTGCATTTATATTTGCTGCTCTCTTTTGCTTTTCTGTTTCTCTCTTTGCCTCTGCTGCGCCGATATTTTAAATTTCTTTTCTCAGAGGAGCCTCCTCCGCGTCCTCCTCAGCCAGCATTTTTAGTCAAGAGTAAGTCTGGTATCTCTCAGCAGCTCCTCACCCATTGCTCGTGCCCTCTCTGTTCCCTCCTAGCTCCGCTCCTTAAAGGTACATTCCATTTTTTTTTGACTTTCAGTCCTCTGCTAGTGTTGCAGTGATTCTATCATCTTTTCAGTTCCCTAACATTGTTGTTTCTCCATCTCCATACTCTCCCTCCTCTAACAGCTCTACTGAGACCTGCTCGGTGTGTGTTTTGCAGTAGAATGTGTATTGTGTTGCTGTTTGTGGAGTGATGTGATCTTTGACGTATTCCAGCATTAGACAATTAAAGTAAGGGAAGTAAATAAACTCAGTGTATGTTTGTCTCTCCAGCACCCAGCTATGATCCAGTAAATGAGGACGAGGATGTAACCTCTGCAGGACTGAAGAGATTATCACTTCGCAAAGTGGGTTCAGTCAAAGGCCTCAAACTTAATCCCGCTGCATGGGTCTCTGCCTCCAAACAAGGAAGTGGCCGGACATCCTCCTCAGGCCACATCTCAAATAGAGAAGTGGCGCTAATTGATTTTGGGGAGGAGTTCTCCCCGTCCACACCCACCCCTTCCCCTGTTGTAGAGATTCAGATCCCCTCACTGGCTAAACTGGCTTTGGAAGCAGATAATCTTCTGGACCGGACCCCACCTCAGAGTCCATCTAGATCGTTACCCCGCCCCCTTCACCCTACACCAGTAGTTGACTGGGATGCCCGACCATTACCTCCACCCCCTGCCTATGATGATGTAGCTCAAGATGAAGATGATATGGAGGTATGGTAGGAGGTGATACAGCATATTATGCTACATTATGCCACATATCTGCTGTCAGGCAGATTTATTAAGAAGATAGAATCATGTGAAGCCACTTGTTTTACTACAAACTCTCTCTTTATTTGTCTTTGTCCAAAAGGTGAGCTCTATCAACAGCACAGAGCAACAGCACGAAAAGCAGCAGCATGACATCTGTAATCCAGATGAGACTCGGTCTTCTGAACAAAAGTCAGAAGGTGAGGCCCCTTCCTCTGGCCTGGAGGACAACCTCTTTCTCCCCAGCAAGCAAAGCCAGGGCCTGTCCACGTCTTTCTCTCAGTCAGCAGAGATCTTCCAGGAACTCCAGCAAGAATGCATGAGAAGGCTCAACGTTCCCACAGGAGGTGCTGGTGATTCACGCTTGCAATCCCAGAGCTCAGGCTCATGTCTCCAGACCCCACACACACAGGACATGAGGAATGTTCTCTCCTCAAATGAGGACAAACCCCAGATCCCGCCCCGTGTTCCTATACCCCCGCGTCCTGTAAAAAGGGGTGACTACACATCTGCCCGCTGGTCCAGGGACCTCTCCCTGTCTCCCTCACCAGCTGACACCATAGAGGACATTTCAGGTCCAGACCAGGACCAACCACCTGTGATTCCACCCAGGGATCCTTTGTCCCAGCCGGGCTCCAGGACTCCCAGCCCAATGGCCCTTGTAGTGGGTTCTCCACAGCAGAGAGGCTATTCTGTTAGTCCCAGCACCATGCAGGCTCCCCTTACCTCCTGCTCCTCCGCACACGCCTATGGCTCCTACCTCTCCACGTCTCCAGGTAAACTCATGCCTACTACACACAGCTTTGCCTCAGATCCTAAATATGCTGCGCCCAAAGTGATCGAGGCACAAGGAAAGGACCCAGCCAGCAAAGCCCCCTGTATCCTCCCCATTGTTCGTGACGGTCGTAAGGTCAGTAACACCCACTATTACCTTCTGCCAGAGAGGCCCCCGTACCTCGACCGCTATGACCGCTTCCTCAGAGAAGCAGAGAGCCTTCCTGCCAGTGGCGTGGAGGAGAGGCACCCACGGCAACCAAACACTGCTACAGTCAGACCCATGGTGGTCAACAACCAGACTGTCCACGGACATGCCCAGGGACAAGGGCTTGTCCAGCAAAATGAACTGAAGGCTAACTTCTCCTCCAATAATAACAGCACTCTGGGTGGGGCATGGGCAGGGATGAAGACATCGGTTAGTCTTCCTCGGGGCGGTTATGAGGGTCTGACAGCACAAACAGTACAGGCTTCCTGTACAAGAACAGATGGAGGAGGGAACTCACCTGACATGGTCAAAATGGTAAGGACAGATTGTTTGGTACATCAGTAAGTTACCGAGTGCTTGAAGACATCAGCATTTATACTGATTAATGGTCAAAGATTTTAATGATGTGTTCTTTGTTCCTGCCAATAGAAGGGGTGTAAACAAGGTTTAATCTGAGTTGAACCTCCATGATAACTCATTTTTGGTTGCAGCCTAATAAGCCAATAAATTCTATACAATGTGATCATTTCAATAAATTAAAACCAACACAAAATCCATACCAATTCTTTTTAATCTTGGCGGAGATTTCATAAAATTTTATTAAGATCTTCAAAACCTGTTGTACCTGTTACACCAAAGGCTCTGCATCAATCGGGCACACTGCAGCCTCACTCAATAAAGAATCAATCGCTGTCAAGCTTGGCAGCTAGGAAACATTTCTAACAAATTGAAGCAAACCAAAATTAGAAATCAATACCTTAATATGCCTCAGAAGAGCCCAGTTACACTTGGACATAGTATATCAATATTATGTCTGCCTCTTTTCAGCATATCTTTGTTTGAGCGACTTATCGTAGATCTGCTCAAACTTCACGATTGTGTTGATAAATCCAGACATGCTTAATAATAGCTGTAGTGTGAGATGTCTCCCTGATCTGGATATTTTGTCTGCGACTACAGAATCTGAGTTAAAATTATGTATTCTAAGCGTGGCTTAAAGCTGAACAATAAAACTCTGGCAAACTTGAGACAAACACATTTTCTAATATGAGAATATATAACTTTGTAAAATGTTCTGTGTAGAAACGATGAATACTGAGTGGGAACAGATGTCTGTTTCTTTCAGGGAATGTACTCCATGGTGTACATTATATGTGTCTGCGGTGCTCGTGGGAGTGCTTTGAGGAAAGCTGTAGGTTATATGAGAGAGTCCATAAACAGTTTATGTTCATGTTAGAGATAGTGTCCATAAAGAGGGGTGAAGCCTCCGAGGCAGCTGAATGAATGTGTTGTTGGGATTCGCTGAGCTCTGTGGATGCGTGGATGATGTGCTTTTGTGATTCAGGTACAGGAGGCAGTTCATGGCGTCACCATAGACGAATGCCAGACCGCCCTGCACAACCACAACTGGAACGTCCAGAAAGCCGTGCATTACCTCAAGGTGAGGATGCAGGATGACAAATTCAATGAAAAGTAAAACAGAAAAAAAAAGACTTTTTACTGCAGTGTTCATGAATAGAAAAACAGACCGAATCCATGCAGCAGCTCCACCTTACATTTTAATTAAGTATGCTTTCTTACATCAGCTGAGGGAATAATGTCAGCGAAAATGAAGATAAAAGCTGTGTTCATTGCCCCAAGTCCTCCATCGGCCTCAGGTCTCATTACTTAAAAATGTGTGCCAATGCGTGTGCCTTGATCTGGTTTATATCTGATTTCTGGCTATGATCACTCAGGTTAGAAATCACTTTTCTTGCCTTATTTCTTTATTTTTTTTAATGCCACATAAATCCGGTCACAACTCTCAGTCACAGTCTGCATCGGCTCCTCAAGAGCAGCTAAAAATAAACACGGACGACGGCTCCTCTAGTGAGGGAGGTCAGAGGAGACACAAAGAGACTCTAAATTTCTTTGAACTGTAAAAAGAAGGTTCCATCCAAGTTCAGCTGAAGGGAACACATCACAAAATTAGTTCAAACAATTTGCACAGCACAGTCACAGCATGTCTGCACCAGTCAGATAGATAGGTCACATATAAACATGTATGTGAACTGCCAGGACAAAAACAGTGGAATCAAGCATTAAGGCCTGGAATGTGAACATGGCTATAGACTGAATGTACAGCTACAGTAAATTTTTCTGTTCAGTACCCGACTCTGCAGTCCTATCACATCCTCCCACCTGCCTGTCACCTGTCTTTTCCCACATCATTTTATCCCTGATGTTCCTCTCTCTCTCTCCCCGTGTCTCTGCAGGTGGAGCAGTTGTTCTGCTTGGGTCTGAACAGCAGGACGGAGTGTTTGAAGCTGCTGGAGATGTGTGACTGGAACCTGGAGGTGGCCAGCACCCAGATGCTTGATAACTACGGCTCCACAGCAAGACAGAGGTATTATATCTCCGTGTGTTTGCTTTGCCAGCAAAAGCTGCATTCAGCAATAACAGTGAATAATGAGGCAACAATTAAAGCTCCGTCCTCAGCACAATCTTTGATTTAGCATGTTTACTTTTTATTGCACTCACAGCCTACACGTTAAACTTATCTATATCGGTGGCATCTTTACAATACCTGGAATTGGGAAATAACGCTTGTTAATCACTTGTTGGGATATTGTTCCTGCAAATTGAACTTGGATTCTGTTATGAAGTAAAATTCCTGGCCGAGTTTGACTCTGAGATTACACAGTAAAAATATATGTGTCGTAAGAAGAATTGTAACAGCAATATGATACAGTGAGAATGTTGTTATCCTGTAATGAGTTCTGTCCAAGTTGAATGGAATGCTAACATTTTTTTTAAAACAGTTGTAAAGTTTTCATTGTTTTGTTGATAAAACAAAATGCTGTGAAAATTTAATATAAATGTAAGTTAATGTGAATACCATCCATGTTAATTCAGAGTTTAGAGTTTTTCCATCTCCAACGATGCTCCACAGCAAACAATCACTTATCGCTCCGCTAAGATAGGAAGCATTAGCGATTGCATGGTCATATGTGACATACGTGTCGAAAACACGTGATGTAATGATCAGGATGAACATTCATCAAGGATGAGCTATAGAGTCAAAGATGGGAACTAGCCCAGCAGAAAGGTGGTATCGATACTACTGGACGTGTTTTGTGAAACTGATATATAATTGATAAACAGCAAATTTGATGCCTGATCTTTGTCGAGAGCAGAATGCTGATTTACGTCCACTCCATCCTGCTCACATGCATGACTCATTCTTCACCTAATAACTTTCTCATCACGTCCTCACTCAAATCTAAATCTTCCTTATATTTGCAGACGGTGACAAACATCCCCGTGGTTTGCTCTTCATCCTCATGGGAGGAGGTGGGATCTTTGTTCACTTCCAATCAGAAGACTGCATTTTTAGTGTGGAAAAAAATCAAGCACATTTTTGTTGAACTCGCACAAATAAGTTCATCCGGGCTATGAACGTAGGGATTTAACCTTGGATGGAAGAAACTTGAGATGAATTGGATTCATTTTTATGACTGTGGTCTGGAGCTTTCTGAAAATTACTCCCTACCTTCAGGAGCATCTGGTCAGCTGACCTCCAGATTGTTATGGCTTTACTGAAGGAGCTCACTGCTGTGCGTCACCTTAACGGATCCCCACAGGGTCACAAATCCCCAGTGCTCCCATAATCCATCTGTCAGATTCACTGCCATAATTACTCTGTTGACCAGGGAGACACTTTGCTCTTTCCTGTTCCTTATAACATTAAATAGGTTGGATGGGACTCCCAAGAGGTGAGAACCAAAAAGCACAATGTACTTGGTCGCACTTTGTGAAATTCCCGCTTTTGGCCAGGAGGTCATTATACCGGTGCTGTGTGACTGAAACGTGGTATTTCGTTCATCGAACAGTGTCAGAATCAATTACTGTGTAGTTTGTGTGTGGGATTCTTTCATTAAAGGTCAACTTCCTGTGTTGGCAGGTGAAGATTTGTAGCTCCACTTGCTATTGCTTTGAAAACCTGTACAAGATTCAAAGACGAATTACAGATTTAATATAATTTAAAGTCATTTGATATAATAGGAGAGCTGAGAATACAATAAGGAAGACTGACTGCTGCTGGAAGCTGCGTGGAGGAAAATGTAATGTTAACAATAATCAGACTCATTTGGTATCCGCGTTGGATATTTCTGATTCTGATATATTGGGCAATATTAAGGTCCAACGGTAAAAAAACAAATAAATGTTCAAAACTACCAAATTAGTGAAATATAACAAAGAAAACCAAACTGAGTCCTAAATATAAAGTAAAAATGCAGCCTGTATGTGTGTGTATCACAGTTTCTTGCATCTATACATAAATAGATAATTGTGATAATTGGATAATAATGTTGTCATGGTAGGCTGTTCTACATACACTTTATAGAAGGTCGCTATCAACAAATTCCTGGATAATACAAATAACCAGATTCAGCATTTAAAGTATCCCGGAGTGGAGAAAATCAAGCTTGAATTCAAGACCCTTAAAATATCTGATTTATATACAAGAACCTACTTGCTAGAGAGAGAAGGTATGCATAAAATGTTGTTATATTTCTTTAGTATATTTTAGTTTTGAAACTGATGGTCAAGAGAATGGAAGACTTTGTTTTTGTTTTTTTTCCGCTTGAATCTCCCTCTGACTCGCAGAGAATCTTTCCCTCGTAGTGGTTTACTCGTACCAACAATGCTGACACTCAGTAAACGTTAAAACACCACTGTGGCAGTACTAAGTGAAACGTTGTAAAAAGAGGAAGATGTGTGAGCTCTGGGTGTGTTCACTGCGGCTACATTTACTCTGCCAGCTGCCGGTGACCCAGTTCAGTTGAACGGGTGACTTAAAAAGAGGCTTTCAAAAGTTACATGTTGGAAAAATGTCAGAATTGGGCATCAGGGCCAAATTTTCCATAGATATTTGTGGTACCCGGTCATGCAGGAAGTGGGCCAGGAGGAGCGGTGTGTCTGATAATTCCCACTTGGGGACATCAGGAATATATGCCCCAACCGACAGTCAGGGGAGCGAGAAAGAGGAAAAAAAACAACAAAAACCAGGAAGAGATACGAGTGTGTTGTGAAGAGCTGTTGTGTAATGTAGCCCATGTGTCACAATGCATTATTTGGACCTTGTATTGTCACCGTAGAGCCCTCAGCAGTGATTGATGATCACCATACAAAGTCAACTAACAAGGCAGAGGCTTGGCTATGACGAAGGCTTTGATTCCACACGCAGCAGCATGTGCAGAGTCTACTGACAGGAAGGGAAAAAAGGCATTCCGCAAACACACACACACTCACCGACTCCAGAAAAACTCTTCACATGACTGACTTTCCACATGAGACGGATTTTAGTAGAAGGTCAAGTTTGGGAGTGTTGAATTTGTAAACTTTGATATCCCTTGTAGAACTCCATCCCATAAGACAGACACACAGGTCTTGAACTGTCTTCAAAGCTTTTTGTGACTGCCCCTTCACTTCCCTAACATGTTTATATCAACATGTAACACAATGCACCTGCTACAAACCTGTTAAAAAATACCCACAGGGTACCAGGGTGAGTGAGTGAGCGTCCATCTTTCCAGCTCAGACCTGAATCAGCTGGCCAATCAGAAGTTAGTTTAAAGAGACACAGAGTACGATAAACTGCTCGTTTCTGCTCAGTGTGCACAGTGGTCCTTAAGTGTATTTTAGGTCTCAAAAGTCGTCCCTAAATGAAAAGAAGAACCCGGAAATCTGTGTAATCTGTCTGCTTTAAAGCCTAAGGAACTCATTATTTTACTGGAACATAAGTTTAAAGGATGTTGAAAGGATTCAGTCGGTAAGGTTTATCCTGTGTGCAATACGGCTGCTGTAAGACCCATGACCTCAAAATCTCTAATCCACAAGGGCCATCCAGGTATGATAACGGTCATGATGTATTAGAGCAGAGGAAATGATGCCCATTGGTGCCATCACTGCAGTGTTTGTGTCCTTAAACCAGAGTTTCTTAAATGATGAACTGATGAAGACGTTGGCTTGCCGTCGGACCTTTCTCCACTGTTCATGTCTGTATGTGTGTTTTATACCTGCTGCTGTAGATGTATTAGGAGTGAAATGAACCTTGTGGTGTTATGATCGACCCAAAGCAATGTTTTCCTGATGTTAGACAACTGTTGAGTTGGTTTTAGTCGTCAAGTCGTTTCTTCTCATGTATGTGGTTTTGCTGTTTTTCAGCCCTTTCTTCTCATATGTGTTTGTTTTATTCTAAATGCCCATTGTACAGTTGGTTTTCGTTGTTTCTTATTGGGCTTGATGGAAATGTTGACAGAGATGTTGAAGTTCATGCTGCAGAATTTCTAAATGTTTGTTTTTTATTATTAAAGAATTAATTATTTTTTACTTTTTTCCATGTTTATGAGTCTTATACTGGTGCAGTGTGCAAGTGTCATGGGAGCAGTATTGAGACCCACTACAACAAATATATTGAGGGCTTTTATTGTGAATAAACATGACCAGGGAGTGTTACGTTTGCAGTAACAGTACCTAATTATGATATGAGCTATGATTTGAAGCATTTGCCATTTACAGCACCAGTATAGTAAATTGACTGCACATTGAAAGCAAAACACAGCAACAGCAAATTCATATGGTAGGAAAATGTCAAATAGTGTTGTGTTGATCAGCGTGTTTGTGTGTGTGCATGTGTGTGTGTTTAAATCAATCTGAATCAGATGGGCTGTGGTTGTGTACGTGATCATTGAGTGTATTGATCCCCACAAAGCACATACAGTATGAATTGACCTTCTTATTCTGCTGCTGCACAGGTTGTTAACATGGCTCATAGCAGACACATTCTTTGTTGATACGGCTGGAATCCTTGATGATGTAAAAGGGTTGCTGGTCAATATGGGATAAGACTTTGTTATCAGAGAATAAAACCCTGTCAAAGAACAGGAAAGACTGAAAAATGGACACTGTTTAAAACTGTGTAAAAACTTCAAAAGGTGCAACGACTGGGCTGGAGTTTTCATTTGAAAGGTTTAAAGTGCTGACGTGGACGTGGTAATAAATTACTTTCAAAGACTTTGTCAGATCTTCTAGAGATGTAGATAATTAAAGCGATATGCCAACGAGTTTACATATTGCATTGATTTGGATCCCTGTGATTTCTCTTCAGCACAAAGACAGAAGTAATGGCCTCTATAAAAAAAAAAAACTAGATGTATGGCGCGGCTTCCCAACTAGAACTGTGATATGCTATAATGAGGCTAAGACCTTGTAAAATCAATTTTCTTGGCTACCGCTCTTACAATATGTACATCATGTAACCGTCCTCTATGTTCTCTGTGTTTTTTGTGTTATGGTGCGACCTCATACAAGCTGATGAAAGGATGCAACGGGTCAGGGTCAAATGTAATAGCTGAACATATTAGCATCTAATTAAAGATAACTCCATGGATCCATGCTACGGACGACAAATCTATTATGATCTAGATGCCATTTATCTCCAAAATACTTTGTCAGTGTCTGAGTTTGGATGTGTCTTTCCTTAAAAATGATCAAATTTAGAAAAATCAGAGGCTTAAATTTAGAGTGTAAACCCCGTTTACACTAAACCATAAATTTGCACCCCATGTGTGCACTGGCACGTGGCTGTGTGAATGTGACCTTTGATCAAGTGACCTTTTTCACCCCGACTCACTATTAGCCTTTGTCTCAATGTTAGAATCATGAAAGTTGTGCTCTCTAATGAGAGACCCAGCGGACCACCCATTAATCTTAGGGGCTGGTACATCTGTGTGTCATTACTCAAATTATTAGGCTAATGTGTGTTGTTCCAGTTGTTTTGGTCGTAGGAGCGGTCACTTCTCAGGACTCCCTGCAGAAATTACTGTGGCTTTGATGACACAGAAAGGGCAAAACAGGGGAGGAAGACAAAGGAAGAGCAAGAGAGCTGCCAAGCTGCCACCTAGGACAGAAACCTGCGTGAGTACTGATTGATCCGCAGCATAAAGGTGCAATATCTCTTTTTTTAAATTTTTTTTTAAAGAAGTTATATTCTCCCCAAGATTCTATTTTCCCTCATTGCCATTTCCTTTATTGTTCTAACTTGAAACTTCACCTCTGAACTGAGTGCACAATGTGGAGCTGCCACAAACCTTCGCACACACAAAGAAATGCTAGGGCTGATCGGATGAGAAGGATGGAGTGATGAGAGAGGAGGTGGGGGGAGGGGAGGAAACAAAGACTTGCCTCAGTACCTCAGTCACTATAGATATTAGCCATAATAAACATCAGCTCCATGGCATTTCTCCACAGGCACTTGCAGACTTTAAATGTTAAGCTGAAGCAGTCAGTCGTTTTTTGTTTTTTTTTAAATTTTTGTCAATAGACCCAGCGGAGCCTCCTGGGTGTTGATTTTCCTGTGCATGACATGGAAAGCAACACATGACACACGTGCTCCAGGAGGTCCAGACAAACTCTGCTAGTTATAGTTATAGCTCACGCTACCATCACAGCCAAAACGTGCTTTAAATGTATGAGGAAGAGCTTGATTTACGCAACAAATATTGCTGGAGGTCAAAACAACTAAATGGAACTTTTTGTGTTTTTTTGTTCTGTTTTAAACAAGCTTGACGTGCTAATAGAACAATAATTACAGGCTGTGGTGTGTAGTATTGTGTTTGAGGCTGAGTGGCAGACTGAGAGCTCTGGGGTCCATCAATAACGTGAAGGGAAAGGCATCGTGGTCTATTAAGATAAATAGCCAGGGAGAGCTGGAGTGTGTGTGTGTGTTCACTGAAAGTACAAACTCAATAATGAATTGTCGCATGAAAAATATCAATAAATGCCCGTGTTCATTGACCTTTTGTCCCCTGTCTGCTTGTGCCCGTAGGTTATGATAGAATTATCTAATCTTTAGTCATTGATAAAGTCCCATTTCACTTTCACCTTTCACAGTTGACCCTATCACCAACTTCAACATACAGCAGGGAATCCAAACACCTCCTCGTATGCTATAATATTAACAGTTTAATCCCCATACGTAATAAAAATATTACATGCTGAGATCGTTTAGGGTTCGATCTAATGGGCCGCGTCCACTTTTGCAGCATAATGAAACACGCTTGTTCTGAACGTCACCCATGAAGTGTTTGGAGATGTGTTTGTTATGTGGCTTATGAATACCCTGCCTGTGGTATTGGTACATTATGTGCATGTTCTCGTTGCCTCGTTGCCTCACCTCCACTCATGGATGTAATTGGATTTCTCAAAGTACCAATCCACGTGCATAGCCGCCCGTAATGTAAAGACACGTGTGAAGTGTGCACTAGCTCAGTGAGGTGGTATTTGGGGTGTGACGTGCCGCATAGGACCATTCAGCAGTTCTCTTTGCTGTTCATACAGCTGTGTGTGTGTGTGTGTGTGTGTATGTAAAAGAAATAGGAAGACTGTATATTTACGTGCTTATAGTGCAACATTGCGTTATTGTCTTAAATATTTTGACTTTAAATGTCATTCTGAAGCATTAATTGTGCTGTTAAGTGTATTTGTAATCCTGTAGAATGCTCCACAGTCCCCTTTGTTGTCCAGTTTGAACACAGCTGGATGGATTTGGATATCAGACAGGTCCCAGTGTGCAGCAGCAGCATGAAGGGTTCACTTTGGGCCTTTCTGTGTGTTGAATGTTCTCTGTGTGTCTGCATGGCTGTCCTCCCGCCTCAGAAGACTCAGCTTAGCAAGCTGAATTGAAATCTCTAAATTGACCTCATGAGTGAACGGGAGTGTGTGTGAGTGAGTTGTCTGTCCGTGTGTGTCAGCTCTGTGATAGACGGGCAAAGGAGCGGGGGAATGGTTGGATGGAGGATTAATGGGATCTGGCCTGATACTGCATGTTGAGCTCGTCTGTAGTGTCACCTCTGTGAGCCTGTTAATAGCTGATAAAACTGATGTGTGTGTGTGCGTGCGTGTGTGTCAGATGTTTAGAAGGAAGCTGTACGTTGCTGTTAAGATTGTAATTGATGGAAAGGCCAGAGGCTCAGAGAGTTATAAATATGGAGGTCAGTGGAGAAGGATGGGACGATGGGGCCGTGGTTAGCAGAGATTTAAATCGCTCCAAAAAAATAAAAACGCAGAGTAAAACTGAACTGCACTAAATAATAAGTTAATATTCTGATTTATGACTCGCAGTTATGATACACACTAACAATGATACTGCTGATGTCATTTATCACAATTATACCAAAGGTTATTATTTATCCCAGTGAGAACTGACAATGATGTAGTGCAGTGGATATTCATGTTGTGTATGTGGTAAAAAGAAAATCACCTCAGCTTACAGTTTTTTGGGTCTTTGTTAATAAAACAGCACCATTTGAGACATTTGTCACACTTACAACTCTCTTTCTCTGTCTGCGTGCGCGTGTGTGTGTGGTTTCATTCATCTCGTTTCTCCCTCGCCAACTTCATCTAAGGGCTCCCTGGCCCACACACACACACGCACATAGTTAAAATTAGTTGGTTTTTTTGTAGCTACTTTTACTTTTCTTCAGCATAATTCATTTAGTTTTCATTGTAAAACAGAAACTTGTGTGTTGTAATGCAAACGTAAACATGGCGATAACGGCACAAACCATTAGTAATCATAGCTTAAACGCTGACACGCTGTAAAAAAAAACCCCAAGTTTAATAAAAGTGTAAACTGCGGGCGTGTTATTTCTTTATCCCCGTCCAAAGTCTGCTGTGTGTCGTCCGTGTGTGTAATAAATGTCAGTGCAATATGATGTTTTGAAGGAAATCACTGCTGTTTAGCTTGCAGCTGTTCTTTCAGAGCATTTTGCTGCTTAATTCTAGCCGCCGTCTACACCTCACCCAGGGCAAAATATTCAGAAATGGAAAGCTTATCAGAGAGACACAGTGCAGATGTCCAATTCATTCCAGGTGGCTGCTGCCATCACCGATTGGTTGCTTTTGCTTTAAGCTGCTGTGTCCACGCAAGTACTGGAATCTTACCAAAGTTAAAGCCCAAGAGACAAATCAGAATCCAAAACAAGTCATAAAAGGCTCTATATTATTATCATGCCCCAAGTACAATACTAGGTGCAATATTACTTTTTAACCGGCAACTTCTTCATAATTATTATCATCTACAATCTTAGCTCTAATATTGTTCATATCAAAATCACTTTTCAATCACTTTCCAATATCACTGCCAATATTACTTTGTCATTCTTATCCTATTCTGTTTAAAATATAATTTTTTAGCTTTCTTTTACACTTAATCTATGTTAATCCTTGTTATTCTATTAGGCACTGTTTATACACTTAATATTTAATATCTCACTGGACATTTAGGATTGTTTTTCTGTTCATTTTGTTCTATGTTGCTATAATTTTGGAGCAATCTCCGGTACTACTATTTCTCCTGGCATTAATAAAGTTCTGTATTATGTTATCTTATATCGAAGCTGTTGCCATAGTAATAATTTTCCAGATTACCTCAGTATTTGTATATGTGTATATGTTAAATCTTTGTTATAGGAAAGACTCAGGTTCAAGTGAGGTCACGTGTCAGTGGTAGAGTCGGGGCAAAAGTGAGCAAATTTGCAAGTCTAAGCATGTGCCTGTGTATCTCTGCACAACATCCTCCCCGTACTTTACTTTATGTTATAGGGTGACATCATATAAGCAACTAACAGCAGAATGCAGCAGGAAGTAACTAAGATACAGAGATCCATGCGAAAATACAGATGTTTTATGGTAGAATGTCACAGACAACAGCTTCTGAGCCCGTCTTTACATATTCTGTGGATCTATAAAGGTCCATGAAAAGGATGAGACAGCGATGGGGGTGCATGTCCATTTGCTTCTATCATTGCTTTTAGTATGTGTGTTGCCTCAGTTGCGAAAATTAGACCAAATGAAGAACAGAAATGACGGCAAACGAAAGTTTTTTTCGATAACCCTCAAACATTCATGCGTCACTAAACTCCTCCTGTTTAATCAAAACTTTACATGGAATATTGAATTGAATGTGAAGTGTGTGTTGAGGTGTTTGCTCTTCACGTATTAGAGTAATGGTCCACTGAAATGTGTACTTAAAGTATATGTCCTAACAAGGCCTCCAGCTGAAGCAAAGTTCTAGCGGAAACACAATGAAACAGCAGGAGAAAGGCTGGGTTTGTGTTCATTGCGAGTAAAAAGGGCACCGTGTTATTTACACAGTGATCATTAGTGCAGATATTTGTTGACCTGGGGTTGTTTATCTATCGGCTGTGTTAGAATGAAATCTACTGCAACTGCAATTTTCACTCCATTACACATTATGTAACGCTGTGAAATTCATGCATTTGTAATTATGTTTTTTGACACCGTTTTGTCGCTCATCTGAAAAGAAAACATACCTCTCTGCCTGGAGTTTTATGGCTGTTGTTGTCCTATTTGTTTTATCACAGTTTACATCACATTGTTGCGGCGCTATTTCACCGAGCTCGGACATTGTTGCTTCTTGTTGCTCACAAGTACTGCCTGCCTGCAGCGATAACATCCATTTTATTGTGAAATTCCCCTGTGAAAGTCATATCGCATCTCAAACTTGCACATAAAATGTCTAAGTGTGGGCTGCAGGGTTGATTATTTTCTGTATTTATGGCTTTTTGGCACATTTTCCATTACTGATAACAATCCTCCCACACATGTTTAGGTGGAGCAAACTCAGTACATCAGAGGTGCTGCCTATACATCAGTGGCTCTGCCAAATATGAACGCTGGCAGCTTGTTGACCCATTAAGCCCTGAGACTGTTCAGGGTTATCTTAACCCATAATATTACAAACTCAAAGCAAACCGAGGATCACTCCACTACTTCACTATCAATGGTCTTGTAGGGATTACCAATTTTTTTTTAACTTCCATCATCTGGAGGCATCCTTGGTACTATCACCGCACTCATGCAGGTACATTGTTGGCGTTAGGAAAGCAAGGAAAGAAGTTTGTTTATTTTCTCCTCACATTTAATAATAGTGATAACAATAATAACAGTAACAGTGACAATAGTATCAATAAGAGTGACAATAATAAGAGTAACGGTAACTAACAATAATGGTAACAACTAACAGAAATAATGTTAACAACATTGGTAACTATTAGTAGCAATAAGAGTAACAGTAACAATGATAGTAGTAACAGAAACTAACAGTAATAATTAAAATAACCGCAACAGTCAATAGTAACTACTACTACGAATACGTTTTATCATTATTTTTCTCATTGTTGATAGTGTTTTGTTGTTATTATTATCAGATAATAGATGACTGGAATTTCCTCTGAGATTAATAAAGAATCTGTTTGTCTGTCATAACCTGAGACCACAGCAAAACATTCCTCCTTTTGGTGATGATATTTTCTCTTCTATCAGCCTTTAATGTGGCTTTGTCCCTGACAATGTCCCGTTCCTAAGGTTATCCGTCCACCTCCACCTACGGAGGCGTCGGCCCCCATTTCCCCTGTGATTTCATCCCAGTGCTTAACACTCTCTGTACTTCCTGGCTCTTGGACTTGGTCATGCTGCCTCATCACCTCTTTAGAGTTAAACTGCAGGACATCATATCATATCATATCATATCATATCATATCATAAAGAAAGTGAAAGTGGAAACAAAACAAAGGCTCCAGATTATGACAGAGAGAGAACGCACTGAATGAATTCCAAATTGTTGTTTTCATGAATAAGTTAGAGCTACAGTTTGGACAGCCTGGAGCTCCGTCTTGTTTATCAGAGCTCTGTTATGCTGTGCTCTCATATGACACAGCCCTGCTTTAACAGAAAATGGGAAGAGACCATTTTTCTCTGTCTGACCTATTACCTACTGTTCAGGTCAAATTAGACCCATTTTGACATTTGAGAACAATAAAGGACACACAGCGAGCCTTTGTGAAAGTGCCTGAAAAGGTACAAAAGTGGAAATATTTTTTTCATATTTTTATATTTTTGTACATCTTCTACAAATATGTCTAGATAGAGCCTGATGATTATTGAAAGGCATAATTGGAGATACCGGACATGTATTCTAATGCAACATTTGAGCTCAGCGTTTAACCTTTATTATAATAAATGCCATGGTTCATGGATTTCTGTGCCTTCATCTCCTCCAGTAATGGATGTTTTTCTCCGTAATTGAGTGTAGTAAAACCTACAGAATACACTCTTAATGCTCTCTGAGACACAGATTAAGAATGACGCACCCATTTATGAGTGATTGATGGGATGTTTGTGGGTGCAAAATACAGTTGTGATCCAAAATGTAGCATTCATGAAGATGTTTTGGTCCTGCTTGTAAATATTTCATTCAGGTTTTAATGAGCACAGTTCATCTAACTGTCAGTCAGGTAGCTGAGACAAAGCAGGAAATATTAGAGGTGATCGCTGCGGGTCACAGAGCTCCAGGATCAATCAGCCACAGGCCTCAAACATCTGTCTGTGTCTCTGTCTGTCTCTCTGTGTCCCTGTCTGTCTCTCTGTGTCTCTGTCTGTCTCTCTCTCTCACTCTGGGTCTGTCAATACCCCATTAGTGAATAGCCTTTTAGCCGTCAGGAATATATATAGTATTAACGTTATATATAAGTAATACCTGAGCTTGTGTGTATGTATGTGTGCGGCTGCATGTATTTGCACATAGATGAGTGACGCTTATGTGCACATTTGATGTTTAATCACCTGGCATATTTGAAATGTAATCCATTTTACTGATGCAGCTTCAAATGCAAATGTCATTTTGCCGCTCTCTGACTTTCACATTTAGAAAAATAATTACATCTCGATGTGGGAAACGTTCGCCCGTCATCTTTTTTTTTTTTTTTTTGTCTCCCACTTTGGCCGTTGCGTTCTCCCAAAAATTTCAATTTCAGCTGCGAAAGATCAACACATCGAAAGTGACGGTTGGCTCATTTTCCACAACGCCGTTCAACATTTAGAGGAGATAACGCACCTTTCTCATCAAAGCACATGAAAGGAGAGTCGGAGCACACGGTCACCTTTGAAAAAAGTTCAAACGGAAGGACAAAGTCTGAACATTCCAGGTGCTGAGTGAAAGCTGAGCTGGCAGACAAATAACTGACAAACAAGTTTTATTTGAATTCTAACCAGGTAGCAGCATCGGTCGCTCCTGGTTACCAAGAAACAATTTAACAGAGGGAGAAACCCCCAAACGCTGAAACCACAACAGCTCCTCATGGCTCATTGTCTGTTTGTTTACTCCACACACTGACCACACCGCCCAGGCTTAACAAACCTAATTACACACACTCCGCTATACATTTCAGCTAAATACCTGAACACACTGGGAGCATTTATAAAGGAAGCGCTGATACGAGTGAAAAATTACACACCCTCCTCATAGAAGTCTGGAGGTCCTGAGGAAGATCTAGAGGAGGAATACAATGTTTCTACTATTTCCTAATAACTTATTTCAACCAGCAACCATTCTTCAATTACCGCTGTTATAAAGTCAAAGAAATTCAAGGAAATATTTGTGAAGCATGTATTAGTAAGGGACAGAAATTGTAAATATTCTCGTAATTTTTTTCTATTTGCTGGCTTTTCCTTACATTTACAGATAGCGCTAACACTTTAGCACCCACGAGGCATGCTGGGAAAAGCGTCCGTGCGCCAGGCGTCCGTGCTGGAATATAAAATGCGTATGTAAATATCAAAGGTGGCTAGCCATAGCTAATCTAAATGGAATATTAAATGAAGATGTACACTCTAGAGGATATTCATCCTTTTGATTACCACAGACGTTGACGCTTTAACACGTCGGCGTGCTTATTATTGAATCAGTTTTGTATGTAAGTCTGCACTTTAATAACAAAGTAATTCATATAAAACAATAGATCTTTGTGTCTGCTGGATCGTACGAGGAAGATGAGGTCCTGTTGGAATTGCGTGTGTGTTATGTGAAGGTGTGTATGATGTGCCCTGGGACAGATTTAGTAAGCCGCCAGCACTCGCGCAGTGCGGAGCAGAGCTAAAGCGAATAGTAAATGTATAAAAAGCCCATTTGTCCTTGCTATGATCGAGGGACTACAGGTAGTGGATTACACCGAGACCACAAGGTCTGTAGGGAGGGAAAAGAGGAAAGATAAATGAAGGAATGGATCCCCTGTGTGGTGGAACCCTAAATTATGCATTTCCCAGATTTGCTTTCTTTAGGACGGTGGGCTGCAGTGTTCAGTTACAGCAGTGAGGACGCTTTGAAATCTGTCATCTTTAGACACAAAGGCGGGAGGAAAGCTGTAGGCTGCAGATAATATATGTGGGGTGCGTGTGTGTGAGAGAGAGAGAGAGACCCCTGTATGAGAACATATTTCAGTCGAGCAGATCCACACAACCTTGGGATCCAGGTCAGATCCAGAGCAGGATTTACGTTTTATGCTTTATGTTTGAGTTCTACCATGAAAGTTGTAGACATGAAAATCATCAAAGAAGAAAACCAACCATGGACAAAAACCTCATAAACTCATCGGCGGAGGTAATAAACGCCACAATAACTGATCACATCCTGATCGTTATTTAGCATTGTTGATGTAACGCTAACATTTACTAGTTATTGATAATAATAATGGCCTCTCTGTGTGCAGTTTGTATGTTTGTGTGGCTCCATATGAATCCAGATTATCTGTCTTAGATTCTGTAGAATATTCCTCCACGTTCCTCTTCTTCCTGCCAGGTTATGGTTTGATTCATTGTTGGTTATAGTGCGAGGGCCCCTGCTCCCTTTTGGAGAACTTAACATGCAGATGTGACAGTGGAAAATAAATCTAATGAACAATTTGTTGCAACGAGCTTCCCGCAACAAGAGTTTAGCGTCGGGAAATTCAGCCTGTACTCCGCACGGCACTGTTACAGCTAATCATGTTGCTCCACCTCCCACAGAGTGAAGAGCCTCCTGGACTCACACGCACTCACACATACGCTTAAGGCCTCACACACGAGGACAGAGTAAACAAGTGAAATAGAATTCTAATTTAACAGGCTTTTACCCAAGAGGCCTTGCCACTGACACCATGATGAATGGCTTTGTGTTTGCTATGTGTGATTGTCTATGAGTATGTGTGTGTGTGTGTGTGTGCAGAGGGGCTCAAGGCGTAGAGGTTGTCGCCCCTTGAACCCCCATTAAGCTGGATGTGGATGATTACAGTTAGTTTTGAGGAGTGCCGACGTTGTTATGTATCTACTTGTTTGTCTCCGATGATACATGAGAGGAGAGAAAAATAAAAGGGAGACGTGAGGCAGATTCTGCCGAGCGCTGCATATTCAGGGCTGTGCCCCCTCTTAATGGAAGAAGGAAATCATGTCTTCTGTGTGTGTGAGTGTGTGAGTGTGTGTGTGTGTGCGTGTGTGTTTCTGCAGTTGTGCATCCTCCAGGTTACAACATGTTCGTAGCTGGCAAGAAAACACACAGATGATGTCAGACTCCTCCCATGCAGATTCTCAAAACACTCAGAGAGTCTTCAAAATTAAACTTAATACTGCACATTGTGCTTGAGGTGGAAAACACACAATCACACTCCCGCCCCCACACTGACTGTTACACAGGCTCCTTGTAAGCAGTCAGCTGTGTGACTTTGCCACATAGTTTGAACTCTTTTTTTTTATTTTATTTTTTTTATTTTGAAGTCATTCTAAGTCCAACTTCCTGCAGCTGCTGCTGTTTTTGTGACGTATTGGCTGTGTGTGTTCATTAAGAGCAGCGGTGAGATGGCATCAGCAGAGTTTGTTACTTATCTGTAAATAATGCTCCGCCTGTGGCTATACAGAATCAAGTGTTCTCTCTCTCTCTCTCTGTGTGTGTGTGTGTGTGTGATGTAACTGCTCCTACCTATGGGATCTTTCTTCAGTTACACACTCCACCACTGCTGCAGTAACTCACGTTATATGAGGAGTGTGAGTGTGTATTATCACCTCAGCTCCTCCCCATAAGTTGTGTAGTGTCTGTTGGTGAAGAGGGTACATGTTTTGTCTCATCCGTGTCTTGTCCCCTGTGACCAGATGGGTACCAACAGAATTGTTTTCTGTAAACACTTCATTGCTCTATTCTGCCATGTTTTCTTCTATAGCACACCAAGTCACCTCTTTCTTCCTTAAAAAAAAACTCCACCTCTGCTCTCTTTATTTAAGCGATATCAGAGGTGAGGGAGTGATGTTGGCTGTGATTCGGCCGATGATAATGTCATCCTACTCTGTGTTGGTCTTTATATCTGCGTGTGAGCCTGAGTTTACCGTTAGATGTGTAATCCTTGTTAGTTTGACAAATGTTTGACCATTAAACCTCTTGACGATGACCTGAGAATGAAATTCTACCACACACACAATGGTAGTCTAGAAGACTGGTAGCACTCCAGGGGAAGATTAGGACTTGTATTGGTCCAAATAATGATAGGAAAAGTTTTAAAAGGTCTTGAGAATCATTTAACCTCTGAAACTCCAAACACGTCAGGCGGAATTAAGGGGAAATTTACATAAAATGATACCCAAAGCATCTAAAATAATGAGAATTTTAAGGGAAATTTGTATTGATATAATACATTTTAGCTTTTTTTTTTTCATTTTAGATAATCACCTCCTCTCTTGCAGCATTTTAATGGATTTTCTACACGATCTACTTAACTATAAATTGACGTCCCTATCCTTCAGATTGAATGTCAACCTGCCTCATTGTCTTTTGTTCCATGTGACAGAAAGGAAAATACAATATTGGTCACCTCCAACAAAATTGCTCATTTCACATTAATGTAAATCGATGCAGGTGTTTGAAGAATTCTGATAAATCGTATTAAAGGAGGCGTTTGACCCTGTACAGTCCAAGGCCCCTTATTGCAGTCCATAAATCACAAGCAGGCATTTGTTTGTTATGCGTTTCTGATCATCAATCAGTATTGATATTTGCTGATATTGATCCCAGCAAGTTATACCCATAACGGTCATCTGAGGAGAGGTAAAATCAAACTATCCTTCGTGATGGGCATGTGGGGATCGAACAGGTGATGCGTGCGCGCTGTGTGTTTGCCTCCAGGAATCTGTATCGTTTCAAATCCTTTATTCTAAGCACATGACGCAATCGATCAATATTTTAGATGGGGTCAAAAATATTAGTGATATATGATAAACAAAATAAGTGATTAAGGGGACTTCCAGGTTTCACGAAGTAAAGACAAAGCTGGACTGTCCACTGAGACTATCTCTATCTATCTATCTATCTCCCGTCCCATCTGAA
>OMNV01000931.1:0-10503 GCA_900303265.1 Brotula barbata | reverse complement strand
TGTGATCAGTCGCATCTCTGCAGCAGTTACGCCCCCCCCGCCATACCTTCAGATAAACACAGCACATGGACGCTGGCTTTTAATTCAACCAGCCTGACAATAGTTGGCGCGAAGAACATGCACTCGTCATCCGGATGCGCAGTTATAACCAGAGCTCTGATATCAACGCAGTTTGTTTGATTGGCGACCAACCGGCTGTCACTGTTTGACAGCGAACTCATCAAGTCTTTCAACGACTTCGGGAAACTTCGCCGGTGTCGATAATAAAGCCATTTTATCCAAAACAGGTAGGATAAAACTACCAAACCCAACAGGATCGCAGTCATTTCTGACCATTACCATAAACAAACCGTGTACAGACAAAGATCCTAAGTGTAAAAGGTTCCACGTGAAAGTAAACCTGTTTCTATATACATTGTCTGTAGCACCCAGCGCCAAAGTTTTATCGATGAATACTATAAATATCATTTACATTTAAAATAAAAAACCCACAGGCGACAACTTTTAATATCCCAAATAGTGTGTTTTTCTTAGGCAATATCGCTCAGTTCATATTTACAAACTGCGCAGCGACGACACGTCAAATGATAAGGTTTAAACCAGTTTTGGATGTATCAGAATAGGCGAGACACTGAAATGTGTGGTAATTTAAGATGAATTTAGCCAGATTCGTATTTTTTTTGCAAAAGTACAACCACCGGGAACTTTGCCGTGTTTGTGGGGAAGACTTAGCTATGACACCGTATTATCCTTGCAGGAATATAAAAGATACATCTTTCAAAATTAAAATATATATTTCAGCAGTTACGTGACATGCAGTACAGTGTTTAAATTCGTAGTATAGTGTCTAGTTTTTAAAGTTTATATCTGTAAGGTAATTCTACCAGTTTGTGGTTTTGACAGAGTTGGGAAAACTTGTGTTGTCCTGTCAGGACATCGACCGACAAATGCGGCGCAGCCTACAGTCTGCCCACTCGTCCACAGTCTGTTACCCGCGGATTTACAATCAACAATTGATGCTTCTTTTTACACAGGGATAGCATTGTCTCCCTTCGCGATATTTTACGAATATGAGGTGAGTATAATTTGCTTATATGCGGCAAAACAACGCGTCTTATTTGGATGCTATTTAAGCGCAGCACTCTACGTTGAAAATCAGCTTTGCAAGATGGCGACGTGGTTGGGAATTCAAAGGTGAAATACAGGCTAAGTTAGCTAGCTAGCGACAACAACAACATCTTAAACATCGTCTCACTGCAACAGACTGCTAAAGTTTAACTTGCCCCTAGGTTAGCGTTTATTATTGGGTATGTTTTTGGCCTATATCCTGAAACGCTTACGTTGTGAAAATTGACCCATCCCCCAATATAAGCTACAAATCCAATTGCGTTTACATGACAGCATGGTGTTAAAGGCAACAATAACAACAGACTTACATTGTGTTTCGGTGTTAGACCGTGTTTGGGGCATGGAGTTCACTTTATCTACTGGAGTGTCCGTCGTAAATTACCTAGAGTTAACTTAACTGAGAACTTCACAATAAAAAGATGATGAAAGATGGCCAGTCTAGTACATTTTCACAACCTGAAAATGCCTTCCATTGATGGCACAGATAGATAAAAGCACGATTTCAGTTACCATTTAACACCACTGAGAAGGTTTTATAGGAGTAGAAGAACAACCAGAAGTTTAAACTGATACACTGTAACCACACACAGCGTGAAATCACCCCATCTTCATAAAGATTTCTCTCCAAGTTAGCACAAAGTGGAGCACACAAGCTTACTGTCGTTTAACCGATTTTGTCGATTCTGGAGAATCACGTAGCATCCAGACATCCCATGCCCTGCCAGTCATCTTATTTTGGATATGATAATAATATAAAAATAGTATTTTTAATCGAATTGAACGTTAACTGAACCCAGATCTGCATCAAGGCTTCTGTGTGTGTCCTGTAACTGTTCATAATCCTGTTAAAACTCATTGCAATCAAGTTTTGAATAAAATGAATGTTAACCAAGTGGAAGAGACCAGACTTAGATGTTCTAAGCGTGATGTTGTCAGAATGGCCTTGCAGGTCGGCCCATTCTCAGAATGGGAGAAAAATAATACACTTCATCATCAAATATGGTACAAGTTGTTGTTTGTTGGAACAATCACATCGTTCTTGCTCTTTCTTTTCTTTGTTCTTTCTTTTCAGCCATGGCAGACATTCATAGTCAAACTCTGGATTTGGTACAGATTCAGTGTCTAGCTGATGGACACTTTTGCAGAGGTGATGCTGCTGACACATTAGCCTCCATTCTGTGTTTTATGGGCAGTCTTGTCTAAGCAAGTGCAAGATCACTTCTGAAACCTCACTTTAAAGATGATGAATTCTCCATAGTTATACCAATGCAACACATTTTGTTTCATCTTTCACTGATTGGTAGCTGTGTTCTAAAATAATTGCCAAGCTGTACTCTGTCCCTCTTTCCCCAGCATTTTTCTTATTTTCCAGTAGATTTATGCTGACTAAATGTTTTGTGTCACAATGGGCGAAACCCAAATTTAGCCTTTGCAGGTTTATATCTTTTTACCTTTTGTAGTTTGTTGTGTATAACTCACAAATAATAAATAAGCTTTTCTCTGAGTACAATATATTTTTAGATTTTTTTGCAACAGGTGGAACACTTTCAGACATTTTTCAGGTTATCCAACTAGAGAATAGTGCATTCACTATGAGCTATCGAAAGGCATGGGAAATTGAGTCAACGCTGCATTTTATTTTAAAGTTGTTGAGTGGTTTTAAGTTTTTGAGGTATTTTCTGTTCTGTTACCATGTGCTCAAAGTTCCCATGGAAGCTCTCTTTGAAGTTGATTTTGCATTTTGTTAACACTTGTCTTTTTATTATTAATTTTTGCTGTCGTTGAAGAGTTTTTTTTCATCTAAACTGGTTTGTTCACCCTCAGCGTTTGGCATTTAGCCTAGAGGTGGAGCTGAGCCATAGTTTTACATACATTGAAGCATGAGATCCTTTGCAAAATGAATCGACCTTCAATCAAATAGTCCCGTGTTGGCATTGTCTAGAACATATGCTGTTATTATTTTATGGTGTTCACTTTTAAAAGTGAAGCAAAAGACAGAAAAACAGCTTGGTTCACAGTGGAAAATCACATTTACCAGCCGTATTTTCTGTAAGTTTGATCTGTTTTTACTAGCTAGTTTGGAAGGACATTGACGCTATTTTAAGGACCATTTCTGAAATTTTGAAAGTGGCTCCTAAATTCTGGGACCCACCAAACGATGTGGCCTGCGGACTGAAAAAATAAAATAAAGCTTCCCACCCTGCATACTGTGCCAATGGTTGTAGTTTTTCCAACCCTGCAGTTAGCCTCATAATGTCTTGGCACAGTGCTAATGCAGTTAATCTTGGAAACCGAGAGCAAAAATGACAGTGCCAGCAGGACACAGATTGAAATGGGTCTGGGTAAAAAGATTATTAACAATATTGTGTGAAAGCATTTAAAACTTAAGACTGAAATTAATTGGTGTAAAACCAAACGACACTTTCAGTTTTTACAGTATTGTGTTGTTATGCTCCTTAGCGCATTATTGTAACCTAAGCCAAAATGTAGGGTATGTGCTACTGTAGCCATTAAACTGTAAAGAACTTTGGCATTGGCTGTTAGTTTTCTTTTTTAACAGACATTCTTCAAAGCATGTCACTGTGCTTAATGCTTCTGCTCTGTTCTTCCCCACCCACAGAGAGATTATTATGTTGCTTTTTAGTGCCGGTGCTGCTCAGTATAGCCCGAAAAATGTGTTTTTTAAAGCACCAATTATTCCAACATTGTGGGAGAATACAATCTGTGGACTTAAATTCATGGCTACGCAAGTTACAGCTTTCCTGAAAGAGCTGCAAATTGTGTTTTCCCACCTCTTAACTGTGTCAGAGGCATCAGATGTAATGGCAGCAGAATAGTCTGATGGTTTCATGGCTTATTCTCACCTGCATGGAGACAGGGATCACTACACTGGTTAAAGACTAAAAATGAACACACAGCTCCTATGTTCTCTGTAGCTACATGCAAACAGGAAGATTTGTTTCAGGCTGGTAATAATATTTTATTTATTTACTCGCACGTTTCATCATACCACAAATAATAAAAGGCAATCCACATCTCAAAGGTGAAACCTGGGTTTACTGTAAGAAGATTGAGTTATTCTAAATCTACTTAAAATCATTAGAAGTGACAGCACGTAGTGTAGTATAACAAAACGTGTTGCACTGGTGTTTCTCTGGAACATTTGACCTCTTTCTGGTGCCTCCTTGGTGCCCAAGTTTTCTACTTCTAGTTGCTTCCCTCTTGAATTGGTTGGGGCAGTATGGGTGCCCTGCACTGTGACAGAATATCCTTAACGCTGCAGTGGGCCTCATCTGACATGCCTGCTGGAGAGTTGGAATGTGGTTGAAATCCTGCTTTCCACCAACAGAATTTGTAACGCTCCACACAGGCATGGGCTGCACTGCAGTGAGGTGTGAAAGTTTGGTAGGGCCCAATTTCTCTTTTCAGCTCTATGTTTTCTTTCCAAGGCAACATTCTGCACAATCATGGAGAGAAATGTGTTGTTACACACATTTTTTTTTTTTTTAGGGATGCAGGAGTGTACACAAAAATCAAATCGTTCACATCTAGGAAAAAAACACAACACAAAAGAATGTTTCCTTTTTTTGTGGACAGGCACTTAAATCAGTGTCCTGACTCCTAACTCAGCCACTCCAGCTGAACGAGTGGCTCCGTGGCTGATACTGATTGGCCCCCGACGTGGGACTTAAAGTCTTTAGGGTTGTTTTGGTTGGCAGTGTTTCACGAGTCGTGAACAGTTGCTATTGTAACGTGATGGCTTCAGCGAAGAAACTGCAGTCTAACCTGGTAGCATTTTGAAACTAGTATTTTGAAAAACAACGCCAAAACAGTGACTCCCACACTTCGATCATGCAACTTCATTGGGTGAGAAAAGCATGGGAATCCACGTAAATGAGACAAAAGTATGTGCATACGGACAGACAGATGTTTAACGCAGAGAGTTGAGAGGAGAGTTGTTTTGTTTTTTATCACTTATTAATTGCTATGCTGTTGTGAGTAAAGGTCTATTTTAGTTGTCGATGGTTTGACATGATCCTGTATGTGTCTGTTCCGCAAAGTAGAGAACAAGCTGTTGCTGTAATATGTGAACTCAAATCTGCTCGGAGCAACTTTTATCCAGCCCTCTTTTATTTGGTGTTAATTTCTTTCTGTCTCTTATATGTTTCATGGAAACTCTATTTTTCCTCAGCAGCAAAAAATTGCACTCTTTGTCGTACGATGGCTCTAGTCGACCATAGTCTTGCCCATCAAGGTTTTGACTGAAGATGTATACACTCTTGTCAATGAAGATGGGTCTGAAACACAGAATTTACCAGCTAGGCACTGACATAATTAGAGAATGTGGGATATGTCATCGGATTTTGTATTGGGCAAATTCCTGACATTGAATCTCTACCCGCTCAAGCATGGATGCTCTCTCTCTCTACCTCTATCTTCGTTCAATATGTTTACATAAACACACTGATTGTTTTCTGTAAAACAATAAAGTCAGTTTAGGTAAAATAATAAAAAGAATGTAGTGAAGAGCCTGATTTAAATCATAATCTAGGTCTGTTACTGTAAGTAAAATGTTGATTTCCTCCCATTTCAATTACAATGTTGATGATTTGTTTTTTGTTGTTGCGTGTATTGAATGAACATGCAAACGTCCCAACTGTTAGATAATTAATTTTCTTCAAATGGGACTACCTGTTGCAGCATGTTACTGTAGCATTGAGCAAGATTTGGGGCAGTTATGTCCTCGGTTTTATGTTGTTTGTTTTTAAGGGCTTTTGTATCAAAAAGTCTTTTCTTTATAAAATCAAATGAAATGTCTCTGTCTTGCTTTAGGTGGTTTGTGTCACCAACCATGGTCTAGCTGAATCTCCGATCTGTGAAGCAGCACCCGGCTTGCAGTGAGCCAGGATGTCCAGTAGCTCGGGCTACCCCCCCACTCAGGGGAGCTTCAGCAGCGAGCAGAGCCGATACCCCCAGCACTCTGTCCAATACACTTTCAGCAGCCAGCGCCACCAACAGGTGAAGCAATGCGTGTGTGTTCACGTTTGGAATAACGTTCGAAGCTATCACGATTCTACATTTTCATGCGCAGAGGACAGTTTAGTGGAAGAAAAAATATCAAACTTGTGTTGTCCGCTGTTTTACTTGTGACAGCTTTTCTGGGTCGACATCTAAAACTTCCTGTAAGCTTTCCAGTGTGCGAGAAAATTCTGCTCATTCCTAAAATGCTTAACAAAGTTAATCAGGGATGGTTGTCTTGCTTGTGAAATTGCAACGGTTGTTGCCAAGTTGTGTTTTGTTGTTTTATCTTTTGGGTCCAACAAGGATTAACAGGTGAACGAAGGTTTTGAGACGTCATTTAATACTGAATACACAATATTGATGCCCAGTAAATCTACATTGTGTCTAGACGTGAGTCATTCTGATAAATGATTGTGATCTTAACAATTTTAGAGCAAATCATTTCTGTTCAGTTCAGCCACAATTGCTTGACCTTGCCAAGCTTGAAGAAAATTTATTCCCAGCCCACTGCCACTGTAGCCCATTTTCACTGTCTGTTATGAAAGTTGTATATTATTTGTTGGTAACTTTTGTTGACTTATTTCCTAGAAGCCAACTTCCACAGAAAACTGTCTGTGGTACATTTCTGGGCACTGGGACTGTTTGCTTAAATCTGGGACAAAAGCTGGAGTTTTGAAATGTTTCCCCTAACTGCGTTGGTTGGCTCGGGTTTGTTTGCAGGTCACACTGTACTGATAGAATTCTTATCTCCTCGGTCTAATAGCTTGATAAAAGGTTTTTAGTATTAAAAAGCCTCTTATCAGTTTGCTTGACATCGACAGGATTTAATGCAAAGGAAAACAGTTTGAGTGCTGACTGACAGGCTTCAGGAAGTAGTGATATATGGCACGTATTTTTCTTTTTTAATCAGGAAGGATGCAGAAGGTGTGCTGTATAGCGGATTGCTCGGCTAATAAATTCTAATACGTTCTTTTTAATACCTAGAGGTACCGATCTAGTAATATAGTGTACATCTTGTTGCTAGGATGTAGTTACAGTCTGTATGGTCATATCTAAGTAGTGGGTAGTCTGCAGTTGAGTACGGACGCTGGCGCTTATAAAGGTTGAGAGTTTAATGTTATATCGTTCTTAATCCTATAAAGAGAGAATTTTCACATATATTCTGGTACGATTGATCTGTTTTTCTGTCTTCAGTGACACTAATGTCATATTTGGCGCTCTTTTTCTTTAGATGAAATATAGAGGAAGTGCTTTAATTTCCCTCATGGAAACTGTGCCCACACACGCGATTTGACGCCCACTGTGTCTATGTGACGGGCTTTATTTTTTCATTTCTCTCTTCGCTGAGTGATCAGATTTTTTGATACTTAGATTGCTGAATGACCCTGTGTTCCATGATGTGTTTTTTTTGTGTGGGCTTTTTTCCATTGATCTGTGATAGATGAAGTACAATGGGTATAGATAGATAGATAATTTATTAATCCCAGAGTAAATTCAAATAATAATAGTTTATTATAATAATGGTCATTTGGATTTGGTTACCACATACTTGTGACCAAAGTGTCACTCTTGATGTGTTTTTGTGGACATTGTTTTACACTGTTCCCTCTGTTTGGAATGGTTCTGAATTAGCTCAGAGATGCCGTAACTAAAGGCGTTCGTGGTTTGTGCTTCTTACCTTCAGGATTTCACCGTCCCAGATTATCGGGCTCACATGCAGGATCCACAGGGTCGGAGAAGACCATCATTACTCTCTGAATTCCACCCTGGAACTGAACGGTATGGCTATCACATTTTATACTTCCAGCCTGTCCAAATCTGTAACTGACAGGTGTTCACTGATCCACATACTCGTGACATTTGTAAATGAAGATTTATAATCTGATACAAACAGAAATGTGTGGGCAAGTGGACAAATAACAGTAAATATGACAGCCTGTTTGTCAGAACAGCTGATTTTTGCACATTTACTGATCACTTTTTTTATGCGAGTACTCCAGGACTCCCTCCTTAATGTCCTTAATGTCCCTAGAGCCCAGCTTGAGAACCCTACCTATCTAGAAAACTGAGCAAACTTCTGATCTCTGTGTTTATCAGCGTGCTTGTTTACGTCTGTTCCTCACAGGCCTCCAGAGAGGCGCCATGGCTACGAACAGCAGTTCCACTCCGTCACAGCTCAGCCTGAGCACGACGCCATGGAAGCTAAACGCCCTCGCATGGAGACAGTCGCTGAGGGCCACATCACTCGCACCAGTTCCAGTGCTGGGGGTATTGTGCTGCCCATGCCCCACACAGTACCAGACAGCCTCAGAGCCACTGTGGAGGTCAAAAAGGTGAACTTGCCTCTATCTTTGACAGTTCTACAGTAATACTATAAACCAAGATATCAATATTTTCCTTTTTTCCTTTTTCAGGGATCAGTTTGACTGGAAATTTATGGTTTATCATGTTAAACAAAATATATTC
Source organism: Brotula barbata (assembly GCA_900303265.1). Classification (NCBI taxonomy): domain Eukaryota; kingdom Metazoa; phylum Chordata; class Actinopteri; order Ophidiiformes; family Ophidiidae; genus Brotula; species Brotula barbata. The sequence goes on along the minus strand of OMNV01000931.1, from coordinate 1,887 downwards.
ATTGTATATTAAAATCTATATAGTGAAAGATAGTAAAATGCTGTTGTCCATCATTAATCTCATCTATGGATCTTCATACCATAGGTGTAAACTTTTAACACCATCTCGTCATATAGGATGGTCTGTCAGATGTCTATCATGTTGCCATGGCAGCATGTGTGCTTTGCAAGGTTACTTAAACTTTTTTTTTTTTAGCTAAATGATGATTTTTTCTTTGCCAGGAGTCACAGTTCACTGTCAAAGTGGAGTCCCCATCCTCTGGAGGATCTGCTCTACACATTGGGGAGGACCAGGACACATCTCCTTCCAAACTGTCCAAAGAGGAGCTGATCCAGAGTATGGACCGTGTAGACAGAGAGATCGCTAAAGTGGAGCAGCAGATTTTCAAGTTGAAGAAAAAGCAGGTTGGTTACTAAACCCTAGAACGAGTTGTGGTCATGCTTGCAATTTAATTATACAGCAGGCCAGTTTACGATGGTTTTAGTACAACAATGAGGTATTCTTTTTTAGCATCTCTGCTTTATTATGATAGGTACAATAGCGAGATAGACAAGTAGGAGGGGATGGCATGCAGCAAAGGGCACAGGTCCAAACACAACCGGTGCTTATAGTTCATGATAAACAGGAAGTTCATTTTTAAATAATCTGTAATATGCAAATGCCCCTGAAGTCTCTGGATCCGTAGAGAAACTTTGTCTTTCCTCTGTCCCAGTGTAAAAACAGTGTCTTCTGCCAAGCTCTGCTGGCAAGTTATTCCTCACAGTGATGTATTTTAATCAACACACAGAGCCATAAGTTGCTCTCTGTGTGTTTGAAAGCAAACATTTTGGCCTGCTGCGAGGTGCTTATATAACAAGCTTCTGCTCTCAGAGCTGAATTTTAGAGCTGCTGGCTTGTTTTCCCTATCAAGCCCATCTTTCTGTCTTGCCCTTTAGTTGACGGGGGCAACTTTTGTGGCTGTGGCTTTTTACAGCTATCCTTTTAGGAATTCCATCTCATTAGATAGGATTGCAAGCTACACTTTGCCGTGAGAAAGTACTTTGTGTTTTCTTTCCTCCCCAAAGATTTTCAGGGATTTATTTCAGTTGTTTCAGGTATTTCAGGAACTCTTATTCCTGTCCTTGTAACCCGGTAGTGTACACAACCTTTAACTTGTAAACATTCGCCCACCAGTCCAGACCAGCTGTCTGTCAGTGTTGGCAGTAGAAGCCTTCAGTCTTTTTAAAACATGCAGCTATAGAATAATCTGATCATGCCTCACTGGCCCTTATGTATCAAAAACTGGCATCAGACCAGACCAGTTCAGTGTATCTGGTAGTTGTGTTTAGCCACCATTTCAGCTCTATGAAAAATTCGTATAGCTGAAAAACATTGGTGGACATTTTAACTGTATATTTTTGTTGTTGTCTTTGCTAGTAAACTATTGGTCAAAATGTCTTGTGTTGATGTTGTCTCTTAGCAACAACTCGAGGAGGAAGCAGCAAAGCCCGTGGAGCCTGAAAAGCCAGTGACACCTCCCCCAGTGGAGCACAAGCACCGCAGCATAGTCCAGATCATCTACGATGAGAACAGGGTTAGTTGTCTGCAGAGATGCATCATCAACGAGCATTAATGCACTGCAGCATTCACTACTTATACGGCGGTTCTCGTTAGTGTTTGCAGATATTCTGTGCACTATAAACACTGGAAAAAGGCACTTTGACGTAACAATATTATTATTCTTATGATAACAGTTTAGCTGTAAAGGTTGGCCTATTTGAGTAATTCATGTTCTGAATACATTAGTGCAGTAAAGAATGTTTGAACTTGCAGTGTGGTTGTCAATTTTTCTAATTATATATTCTTTAATTTTAATAAAACCACAAATAGGCAAGCAGGTGGATGGCT
>OMNV01000926.1:0-11285 GCA_900303265.1 Brotula barbata | reverse complement strand
GCGAGAAAAGTAGGGAAGGAAGGAGAGGAAGACTGAGAGAAAAAAAAGCCTTGGAGGGTGGGACAGCAAGACAATAAGAGAGGAAAGGCAAAAAATAGTGTGTGAGGGAGGACAAGCCAAAGCATCTCTGTTCTCTCCCTTACTGGACACACTGTTCTCAGAGGAGAGCTTATGGGTAAGTGGGGGGGATGCTAAAGTTGCGAAATGACATCACAGTCTCCTGCTTTGCCAACCGCCAATAAACAAGAGAACGAACGCCCACCGTCTCCCTCTTTCGCACAGAATGACATCACAGGGATGTAACATGGCGTGGAACGGGGAGGCCAGAGAGCAGCGACAGTGGTGGACAGAGCTCTCACCACACCCATCCTGTGATGGAGGTGCTGGTGCAGGTGTCAACACAGTGACCTTATCCTCACAGCAGGATTTCCTTTTAGCAGTGGTGGAAAACATTAACTGCAGATATTTGGGTCTCGCTACTGCCTCCTGGACATTTTTACTCCTCTGCGCTGATATTTTCAGCCTTATTCTGTTTTCGGCAGCTCCATTTTTAAAATGTAAATTTGTGCTGGAGTGCCCCGAAAGGATGTATTTTAAGGGCTGTGGGTGTAGGCACTGAAGTATTTGTAGGTAAGCTCTCTCATTTCCATTCTATGTATATTCCCCCTCCACTTCTCCCCCAACGTTCCCTCTATCTTGCCCTGTTGGTGAATCCTGCTTCCCACAGTCACCTGCTGTAAATTGTTCCCACTCTTTCTGGTGCAGGAGTGTTTTTGTCACCCCAGTGTCTTCCTGTTGGAGTGTCTCTCACCACTGGGATTAAGGAGCCTCTCCAGACGGGCTGAGGCGCTTATTTAAAGCAGCAGGCTTGTCACCGGGACTATTTTAAGTGGGAGCTTGAAAGCAATTGCTGCCGCGTTCCAGCACGATGTTAGCTATGAGTTATTATGCATTGCCTCAGTGGCAAGGAGCAGTGGAACCGAAAAAGTCTTACCCTGTTGCTTTCTGGAGCCCGTGGATGAATGGATGAAGCGGGGAGTGAGCGGATTGATGGGTAAAGAAGACCTTAAAACAAATGTTGCCATTTGTTAGTCTTTGTGATACTGCCTTTAACAGATTTCTATCATAATTTAATGACTCTTCCTCTCAGTGCATATCTGTCAAAACACGTCTTGCCGTAGGGACAGTCAGAGGCATTCGAAATTGTCTCACTGATCATTTAATCCCATGAATCCCTTTAAAGAATTCTGCTGATTTTTGGTTGTATTAAGTGCCACACCTCAGGCAAGTAACCTCTGTAATATATCCAAAGAAGTCTGTCATATGTTTCACTCCGTTCATATTAGCCGTCTCCTTTTTTTTGCGAACTGTAATACACGGGGATTTCCTCTGAGATTTGTACCCAGATTTGCTGAATATTTGGAGTCAGTCCCATCAACAGAAACAGCAGAGAATCATTCTAGGCACACAAAAAAAGCTGCTGGATGCAACTGAGCCTTGCTGTGTTGACTGGAGCGATTTTAATGTTTTATTGATTTTTTTTATTCATTTTTTTTTCTGCTCCAGCCTCCACGTACACATTCTCGCTGTATCCCCCGTCATGAGAAACATCCAAACAGACACCTCAGCAGGCTGTAGGCTATTCCTGCGTATGCACATCCGGCCTTTTTGGAACAAGGGCGTGGTACAATCGGGGTTGTACTAGGGTATGAAAGAGTTGCTTCCCAAAGCTCGACGGTGAGCCAGCGGTGACCTAATGTTCACTTTTACTCAACGCCTGTTCCAGCGCTACTTAGGGTTCCTAATGTAGATCTAGCCTGACCCACGCGGGCCAATTTGATCTAATATTTCGCCTGAAATCGAAGGCTGGAGACACAAGATATAAAGCAAAAGCCAGTCAACACGATAGAGGGGAGGTCAGCAAGTAAAATGAGAGAGAGCTGATTTACATACCAACTGCTGGAGGTGCCTGTAAAAGTGACAGGGAGGCAGAAAAAGTGGAGGTCATGAAAAGAAAGAGAGTGTTTATGAGCGAGCTTAAGCAGCATCTGAAGCCACTGGATGCAGGCTGTTGTTCTTTTCTCACAGGCATTCGAGTGAACCACACCACTCCATCTCTCATACGCACGCACGCACGCACCAACATCTCAGAGGTTGTATAAATCACACCACTCTCGCTACTGAACCAGCATATCCTACCCACCACGAACAATTACCACCCCACCCCTTTCTCAGATAACAAAGCATCCTATCTTAATAAGCATCCACCATGGGGAGCTAATGGTCTCCCCGCTCCTTTTAATTTTATTCATACCTAACTATGAGATATTAATAATGAATGCAGAGTAAACAACAGTTTAAGATGCCGGCCACGCCATTGTGGACTAATTGGCTCATTAAATGTAACATTAGGTGGGAGAAGGGCCCTTGATGGGGAGTTGTAGGCCCCAGTCAATGCTAACACTCAGAGAGCATTGATCTTTACCCAGCCTGCACTGCTCTGATTAAAGAGCAATAAAGACGGGCCCAGTTCCCCTCGGCTCCATAACACTGCCACGATTCCCTGGAACTACCTCAGACGCCGCCCAGACACAGACTGATATTTTGACTTTCATGACTGTGATGTTCCTGCCAGGCAATCCAGGGTAAAGTTGGACCACACAGACACAGATGTGACTGCAGCCCCCAGAGTACTAGAAGTGCTAAATGGTCTGAGAAAGAGATCGATGAGAAAAGGACGGGCTGTGTCCATCAGATCCTAAGCACCCAGCATTTCACCTCACTGCCCAGGTCTTGACGCGTGTGTGTGTGTCTGTGTGTGAGATCCCTTTTGTTTGTGTACGTGTCTGTGGTACAGCCAGACTCATCTCTCATGTTGTGGCTGCTGCGGGGGTCTCTAAAGTGCTTCAGGCCAATGCTTTGCTTCCTCTTTAAAAATTGAACAATCCCAAAATAAATAGGAGTGGAAGTCCTAGAATTCTTTGCCTTCAACCAACCACTCTGTCAGGCACGGGGACAGTTTGTGTTCGCTAATGCACGCTTCGCTCGCACCGATTTCTACATAGAACCTGCGTTCGTTTTTTCCTGACCGACGCGTACGTCCTGGTTGAGGTCGTGTCGGACGACGTAGAGCACGTACGCGTCTCAGACCTTTCCTGGACGACGCGGTGATGACGGGCAACGGGGGACAGAATTGTTTCTAGAAGCCCAGTGGCATCTGGCCTGGGCAATCCTGCAGCTCAGTTGACGGTCTCTCCTGGCCAACTATAGAGGGCAGTTTTACAGCAGCGCTCTGGCCTGGGCATTGACTCCAGGTCTCATAAACAGCCAATATGTTATCCCACCCTCACTCAACAAGCAGAGATGATACTCTGTAAAAACACAACAAGGCCTGTGTTTGGCCAGCAATAAAAATCTTTATACACACTGTGTGAAACTGTTAAGGCCTTACGTGACACAAGCAGTCGTAGACGAAGGCTCACGTGTCGTCAGTATAGAAAAGAAATCATTAGCTGTATTACTATTCAGAAGCGATTTAAGTATTTCACTGCAATTCGATATAATCGGGGCTCAAACTGCCTATTCCAGGATTATTACAGGCCGTGCGAAGAGACAGCATTTTGCGTGAGTGTAGAGAAAAAAAAATAAAGAAAACAGTGGAAAGACTGGTTTTTTTTTTTTCTTGCACTGTGATGGTGTGAAGATTATTTTCTCATAGAACACAAGGTCAATATGCTATTACAATATGTTACACAATGATTCATATAGGCCTTTAATTTAAGCAGTTGTAGTGGCAAAAAATGTTCTCAGTTATATAAATGCTGAAAGTGGATCATATCGGGCTATGGAGAGGGCCTTATCGCATGTCTTTAAATTGCTGTTGAAAATGTACTGTGACCACCCATGCTGTACTCTTGCAAATATTGTCATGTTGTGAAAGCACCCACTCAACACACACCGTATGAAAAGGGGGTGGTTTCGTATGGCAAAGTGATTTTTCCGCAGAGGTTGTATGAATATAATTTTCCTGTTGCAATGGATGTTCACTCTGATAAATATGCTAAAAGGCCATCGCTTGAAAATAAACATCTTCCCTACTTTAAATGGCTAATCCCTTTGACTTGCAGCCACCATGTCCATGTTCACCCCCAAAAGCCATAACAATGAGCCGAGCATGTGGAGCAGCACAGCAAGAAATCAAACCACGATAACGACTGCCTCAAGTGTGGTTCAAGGCATCGGCTGATATCTTCCATTTACAGCCCTCCTCCTTCCCATTTCCCGTCTGCACCTTCATCTCCCTCGCCTCCCACTCCCGGCCTGCCAGAGTTGCACCCTTGCTTTGCCCTCCGCTGCCCCACCTTCCTGATCTCATCTGGTGCTGCAGCAGGTGCTATAGAGAGATACAGGAAGGCTGAGAAAGGCATCTCCAGCAGGCTAATGACGCCCGCTCCTCTCTCAGCTCACTCTGTTGAAACTGCAATGCTGCAGCCAGACGAGGAGGAAACATCGCACAAGTCAAGGCAGACTGGAGATGGTCTCCTGCAGATGAGAGAGAGATTGTGTTATGAGTGTGTGTGCACTCACATAACAAGATGCTTGCCTTCACGTCTGTGCAAGTACGGATGCGCATGTGTGTGCGTGCTTCATCAAAACACTCATTATCTCAGAACTCATCAACTTCTAGAGATGCCAGCGCAGGCTCCTGTCCTGTCACACACACACACACACTTCCTCTCCTCCTTCCCCCCGCAGATGTTCTATACTGAAATATCCTGAACGGCACAAATGTTATCGCGCTACGTATCAGTGTAACACAGGAAATGTCATTTTTATATTTATCTTTATAGTTCTCACACTCACGCTCACACCGACGTTAATGGACACCACATACACAGTGAAATACAGAGAGATAGCATTTTATGTTGACCTCTGTGTCTCCGGCTGTGATATTCAGCCATGGTCAGTAGTCATCAGCGGGAGGTCTCGGGAGGAGATGGAGTTGAAAAGTTCAAGCTGCGCACACAGACTGCGCACATACATGCACAAGCCACGGCAGGGCTTATCGTCGTCTGCGCTCTGAATCGGGATGCCACTTCGACTATCGTCACGTGACGCTGTCGTGTTATGTTGCGTAATCCGGAAGCTCTTCAAATAATTGTACTTGCCGTGTGTATTTTGCACGCACGGCAATTTTATCGAACCGAATGACTTTGCGTGCTTTTTTTAATATGATGAACACACGTGCGCACGTTCCCACTTTGAATGAGAGACAATAGGGCACGGTGGGATTAACGGATCAGTTCCCAATTTCCCCCAGCCGCCCAGCAGTAATCAGATCATTTTGCACCTGACGTGAGGCCTGAATTCCATTCGAGTTTATTAGCAGTAATTATCCCCTGCTTCTACCCCACGCTGTTCAATCACTCCCTATATGCTATTGTACCTTACGCCGGCCTCTCCCGCCCGTCTTCATTTCTCTCTTGTTCTTTCACACTCCGCCTGCCTCTCTTTGGTCTTACAGAGCCCTGACCCGCATGTAAACCCGAGTATTCCCTCTGAAGGTCATCCTGACATTCAAACACACATGTGCTCACAGTATTCCTCTTTATTCTCTGTGGAGTTGAGGATGAAAAGGCCACTTCTCCAATAGTGCTGAGAGATGCATTGGACACTTCCCCCTTTTCTTTCTGTACACACGTTTGGCAGCGGTGCCACGGATGAAGCGGACAATTGTGGGCTCTTTCTGATAGTGTTTCTCACTCAAGCAGGAAAGAGCATGAGGACTACAGAACAGGCAGAATCCTCGTGGGAACAGCTTTTTACTCCCAGTTTGTGTTCATTTGTCCCCCCGCTCCCCTCGGCTGCCTTTGGGAGCGAGTCAGCACTTGTTTTATTGGCCGTTACTGTGTGTCAGGGAGCAAATCGGTTTTTACTCACAGGTGCGAGTGGAGGACAAGTGTGAGTGTTCCATTACTTTTTGTATCAGGTTGGAATTATCTGGCTATGTGCGGGTTTACCCGTGTCCCTCTGTGTTGCTCCAGGACTGTGTGTGAATAGAGCCTGTGTGTGTTTGTTAAGAAGATGCTGCTAAACACTATTTTTCCATTCACTTGTGTGTACACGGGGAAATGAGTGTATGTATATATGAGGTTTGGTGGAGTCGATGATGGAGCTGATTCCCTCTGTGCTGTTTATTATCACATTTGGTGTAATTATATAATTACTGCTAATCACCCACCTGAGGTGGCAGTGCTCTGCGGCAACACGCTATTACAGAACAAACACAGCGACCTCAGCACATCTCACACTCATTAACACACTCCTCCCTCTCTCATTCTCCCTCCATCTCTGTCTCTCTCATTCTCTCCTTCTCCGTGCTCATTATCTCATGTCTTTATTTACACGCATCACAACACACATGCACACACACACGCTACTGCGCACGCTCGAATGTAATGAGAATCCCAATCAAGCATAATGAGATGAATAGCATTTTGGCATCAGAAAGGAGAAATTTACACGGTGAAAATCTTCCCAGCAGGTACGGTCATGATGCAAACGGAAACAAGAGGAGAGCGTCTCCAATTCACATCTGATGTTCTATCCTTTCGACAGGCAGTTGAGAGAATGGGGTAATAGTCTAGCGTTGCCATATACTGCACATTAGTTAACTGAATGTGCCAGTCTCCGATTGAGAGAGAATGAGGTGGGGGTGGGGGGGGTGTGGTGAGAGCTATTCAGAGGCAAAAGACAAATCTCACATTTCAGACTCCATTTCAAAGAACATGAAATTCAATATACCACTCCAATCTAGTGCACGCTGTCATTGCTCATGCCAGTAATAGCAATCAGAGATATTGTATTCACTCCCCCCAGCCTCCTGGTGTCAATTTATGTTTATGTTTGCCAGTAAATATATTAAATGTCATTTAAGCTCTTTCAAGAAGTTGATTGTTTTGCTTTTGTTTTTTGTTTTTTTTTCTCCTTTTCTTTTTTCCTCTCTGATTCTCCCCGTTTGTCATCCTGCAGATCTTTGCGTAAGCTTTTAATAATCTATAGGCTAGATGGCAACTGTCGCTAGTGCTCCCTAATGCCCCACTGTCATCTATTTGTGTAAATCTTCCCACTAAATTAAATTTTGCTCCCGGTGATGGACACAAATGGAAAAGAGGAATTAAGGTATTTTTTTTTTGTACAACAGTCAGTTGAAAATTGAGCGACATTTGATCCGTGGACACCATCTGCACAATAGCCTCCCTCTGCCATTGTTATTCAGCTACTGCTAGAGTATATGAAAAGAGTCCAGCAGGAGAGGAAAAGTATTATGTGGAGCGAGGAGATAGTCACACGCATTGACAGAAGACATACACTGAAACAAACAGCGTGCAACAGAAGCAAGGCGTCCACTGAGAGGCATTCTGCTGGCTGACAGTGTGACAGGGTGGCACAGAGAGACCCCCAAACATTCCGCCCACATAATGAGACAGGGCAGAGGCATGGGGGCCTCTGGGGGAAAGGGAGGTTGGCTTTGGATCATGTCAGTCGTCATGTAGCCCACAGAGGACGTACTGAACCCCTTTGTCGCCAATGGTGTGTGAAGGATGGCAGCTGCAGTCAGAGGCTGACACGTATATGGCAGTTAGAATAACTTTATCAGTGTGCAGAGATGGAAAACACAACCCAACGTGATAAAGATACTTTAATCAGGAGGATCTTTCACATCTGTGGCTGTGTGTGTGCTGATACAAGAGCATCACAAACTCCCTCTGATGGAAAACAACCGATGTTAGAAAACATGAGACGGGGGCCATATTTAGACAATACATGGCACACGGACAGGACACCACAGCACCTGACACTTTGGGGCGTGTCCAAGTCCATTTTGCTGTTTAGATGGCCCGTAATCTCTAAGCGCTGGCCACAAAGGCGTAGAATTTAGGCTAATAATTTGCGTTAAGGGCCAAGTTCTCTTGAATGTGAACAGCGTAGGCTAGACTTGGCGTAACAGGGCGGAGATTCTCTGCTGAGGACACGGATTTGCTCGTGCACGAGCTGAAAGCGAGCAGGCAAACACGCGGACAGAAGACACAAAGACGTCCAGAAATGTAGAAAAGTCATATCCCAAACATATCGAGCAATTTGCATACACAACTTACTCTGTAAACACGCAGGCTTTTTTAATTTTATTGTGTAATTTTCCCACCGTAGATCCCCGAGGTGAAGTAGGTGTGGGACGAAGTGGCGGCGAGCGTTTTCACGTCCTCTGGTATCGCCTGAACGGCGCACAGTGCTGTAAGCGGTACAATGATGTCATCAAATATCGAGGGAAAACAGAGGCTCACCACAGAATGCCTATACAAGGCGCATCTGAACACTGTGTTCGTTAGATAGCAGAAAATCACAACACAATAATAGACGTAGATATGGTTTGGTTTGAGTTTGAGTTCGAGTTGAGTTTGTTTAAAGTACAAACTCGTTCTTTTGCCTTTCTGCAGACCCACGACAACAATTTGCCTGACGACTCCTCATTTTAAGGCAAACACAGCCACGGTCGCACAGATGGGCGCAAGTGCCTTTGCTAAATAGCAGACAATGTGGATGCTATGCGTGGAAATGACAACTGTGTTAGTTGTGCAATGACGCATGCAAAGACAACGTGCACCACTGTGTAAGATATGTGGGAGAGACTCTATTTGCACAAGTTTAAAAAAAAAAGAAACCTCCTTCCAAATTCCACATTGCAAACTCTGTAACGCTGCAGCCCTGCATGCTTTCAAAATGCAGTCGCAGCGCTTTATGGGCCTCACCAAAGTCTGTTACTGCAGAGCACAACTAGTGCTGGAAGCCTCTTTGGAGGTACACGCAGACGTGTGACCATCTTCATCCATTATGAAGTTTCACCCAGGGATATATCTTGTTTTCAAAGAGCTGATGTGTTTCATCAATTTCTCTTGAACCGTAGAGTCTTTAGGAGGAGATGGTCTCTGTTATTGTCATCATCAGCGGGAATTCCAGGAGGAATCAACGAAAAATCTGGGTCTGGAAACCAACTTTGAAAGTGTTGCCATATAATGCCTGCTGACTAAAGACTGAAGCCCTCCCCGTTCTCTAGCCACTTTCACATTCTCTTCTCTTCCTCACTCCAGTGACTGTGTATCTGCTCCTCTTGGAAAATGCACAGAGGTTATTGTAGGGGAGCTGTACACACAGAGAGAAGCGGGGGACTCCAGCCCAATCTCGTTTAGGCAGGCAGGGAGCATGGTGCCACCAGAAACGTCCACTCTGTCACACCTGAGGGGCTCCTGTTATGGAAGGGGCATATGCAGCTTTGCATGCAAATGGATGCCGGGAGCCACAGGGGCACGGAAACATTGGTGCCTGATTAACACAAGGGTATCAGCCCTGCACTGCAAACATGTGTTAAAGAGGCCCATTTTCTCTGTGTGTGTTGTATCCATCACTGGTTCTCTGGTGCCTGGGAACACAGAGATGACATTCCATGGCATTTCATGCGATCCATGTGTCATAAAGCTGACATAAAGGTTGACATACAACTGACACCCCAATAGATTGGCGGTCATAAACGCCGATGGCACTACATAACAAATGATGCTAAATTTTCACAGCGCTGTCATGACATTGAACAATGTCATGGCTGCAATTGAATCCCAAGCTCATTTTCCAAGTGCTGACCTAAATCTCGGTGATGCCACTTGGACCCACGCGTTAAGATTGAATGACTCTGTAATCTTACACTATTTATCACGAGCGGTCATTAAACCACATCTATATCATAATCAAACTGTTATTTGTAAAGCATAGACTGACTCAGGTCTGAGGGACTCAACATCTCTGCACCTGTGTCAATTACCCAAACTGCACTTTTGTCTGATAAGTCAAATTAATTCTTCTAATACTGCCAAAGCTTTATCTTCTTACTAATTTGTGTTCAGTTTTGTACTCCAATTTCACCTAAAACGGCCATCATCCTGCCCAACAGATAACTCGAGGCATCTTGAAAATCATAGACTTCCCTATGTGTAAGCTCGTGTAGCGTCCTGCGCAGGCCCGCACACACACACCTTAGGGCAAACCAAGGAGGTTGGTTGATTGGTCCACCACTCATCCATATGCATGGCTTGGCCCCCACCAGAGCTCTTTGGTTTTTAATGATATCTGGTTGCATGCATTGTTTACTTAGATGACAGGCCTATTTTCCTCTGATTTATAGCATTGTGGCATTCAAGGAGATACTGTACTTATTACTTTAAATGCAGTATGCAAAAACAAGTCAAAGAGACAGGCGCAACGAGGGAGTGGGAGGGTGGGGACATAAATTAAGGGTCACTGTTCCCCTTCTGTTCCAGATTGAGCAGCTGTGTGTGGAGGTCTAGACAGAGAGCTGAGAGCTGATCACCTTAGGAGGTCACCACTCCTCTCAGGCTCCACTTACTTTGCTGCCAGAACTCAGTGGAGTGGAGGTGTTGGCGTTGCCAAAGAACCCTGTCAACTATCTCTTAATATTTTGTTTTGTGTAAGTGGGCGAGGGGCTGGGCTTCCTGTCTGGGTGTTTATCCAGTATACAGCGTTAGGGGGAAAACTCCCTCTGGTGGCTAAACACAGGTGTCACACACTTCAAAGCGGTGATAAAACGCCACTTCCATGTAATCCTCACCGTTCCCCCTCTCCGCCGGACAGAAAATGATGAAAAACGATGAAGTCATTTTTATTTTTTCGTTAAGAGCACCGGGTCGTCAGGGCGAGCCGGTGTGGCGGTGGATGGCTGTTAGGCGAGAGCCAGGGAGGAAGTGAAGGGTTTGGAGGAAGAGGAAGGGTGTCGTTTTGATAGATTAAGTTACAGTAGCACCTAGATTAATTATTCAGGAGAGGCATGCATGGTCACAGAATTAATGGCACGTGCAGAGGATAAATCAAGCAATGGTCTCCAACCTCTCTCGGCGGGAGGAGAAATAGTACAAGACAAACATAGAAAGGCGTTTGACGTTGGCATTTTATATCCATCCTTTACCATTAGTAACCTTGATATTTCAGGAGAGAATGGGGACGGAGAGCACATCCAGCCACAAATAACCATCCAGATTTGGGGATATAATGTCAAAAAACGAGCACATTATATCATCTTGAATGCCGATTTGGCTCCGAAGGACAGAAGTATCTCTCTGTCCTCAGAGTGTGGAGGGATATGAAAAAGGAGGGCTGTAGTTGGTGTTGAGAGATTGAAACGATGCTATATATTTCAACCTCCATAGACCTGTCGCCAC
>OMNV01000924.1:29387-98913 GCA_900303265.1 Brotula barbata | reverse complement strand
AAACAGAAACACGATGCTAAAACAGAAACACGCTGCTAAAACAGAAACACGATGCAAAAACAGAAACACGCTGCTAAAACAGAAACACGATGCTAAAACAGAAACACGATGCAAAAACAGAAACACGCTGCTAAAACAGAAACACGATGCAAAAACAGAAACACGATGCAAAAACAGAAACACGCTGCTAAAACAGAAACACGCTGCTAAAACAGAAACACGATGCAAAAACAGAAACACGATGGACAGACAGAAACGCGATACAAAAATAGAAACACGCTGCTAAAACAGAAACGAAATGCAAAAACAGACAGGCAATGCAAAATTTTTAACACGCTGATGTTACTACTAACGAGTAGCTGTCGCTACCCTTTTGAATAAATAAATCCTGTCTTTCAAAGTTGCTTTTTTTTATGTTTACACTTAATACACATTGTATTTTTTTAGATTAATAAGAAGTTTAATAAAAGTATTAAGTGTCTCCATTAATCAAGTCTAAAAGCTGACAAGTGAATAATAAGAATAATTGGTTATTGTTGATCAAAATTTGGATTTCTCGATTTGGGCCACTAGATTTTGGTACCAATGCTAGATCAATTTTTTAATTTTTTTTTTACAAATTTGTATTTTATCTTTTAATTGTTGTATAGCTTTGTTTTTTGATTGTTGTTTTTCTAATCTAAAAAAGTACTTCCTCTGCTCTCTTTCTTCATAACTTCAAAAGTCACAAAGCAAATGCGTCCCAGCAGGTTCATCACTTTTTTGTGCTCCCTGGAAACACTTCGGTTATGTTGTGACTCTTTGCATGGCGTTTCTGTTTTTGCATGACGTTTCTGTTTTTGCATGGCGTTTCTGTTTTTGCATGGCGTTTCTGTTTTTGCATGGCGTTTCTGTTTTTGCATGGCGTTTCTGTTTTTGCAAGGCGTTTCTGTTTTTGCATGGCGTTTCTGTTATGTATGTTTTGAGAGACTTTGCAGTGCATGTGTTGTCAAATTGATGAAGATATTTTCTGAATTTGCTTGTGTTTTGTCTATTCGCTTGTGTTTTCTTAAGTTGCAGTGGGTTGAGCTCTCAGGGACACCGTATTGTTCTCATGATTGCAGCCCTGTCTTTGTTCATCATTATCTGAGTAACTGAAGTTTATTCTGCAAGCACAAACATACAAACATTCACTGGTGCAGGTTTCTCTGCAAGAGTTTAAAAACTGTATATATATAAACCACCAACCAATTGTACGGTATAATCGAACACAGATGATACAACAATACTTAAAAAAAATACTTCAATACTGCTTACAACTGTACAGTGTTTGCTTGTTTTTTTCATTGCACACCACAAGTGCACTGCAGTTTCTACTGCAAAGACACAAGTCAAAACAAAAATGAATGAGCATGCAGTGCTGATTCAATCATCGGTGTGGACAGGCGAGTTTTAAAAAACCGTGTGCTTCCTGAGTGACTAAACGCACTGCTTTTATTTATTTATTTTGTCGACGACTTTAAGGTGATGTTCCTGTACCTCTTAAGGGCTTGTTGGATGATGATTTTGAGGCATTTGTTGGACTCTAATCTGCCAACTTTGGTGCCACATATTTGAATGAAGGTGAACCAGTATCAAATGCACAGATCCGCTGAGAAAACATAAATACTTGAGACAAAAAGACTTGGATGTACTCCTGTTTCCTGTTGGTGGCAGATGGAAGAGGAAGATGTATCCAGCTGCTGTAGTCGGCTCAGAACATTGTCAGGGATTACGGTGTTAAAGGTGGGGCTGAAGGCTGCTAACAGGATACAGACGTATGTGTTGCAGCACATAGTGCAGAGCTAATTTTATAGTCAAAGTTAAATGAGATATGTTAAAATACTTTGTGTGTGTATATTTATATATATATATATAACACAATTAAGTTGCAGTCAGATCATATTTTAATGCAATGTATGATTGTATGATTAATTAACGAATGAATTAATGAAAACACAATATCATTGTTTGATGGCCTCTATCAGCATCTCATAACGTTTGTCTCACAACCTCTCCAGTTATCCACCGTGATCACAAACAGCTGTGGATCATTGCCAACACCTGCAGCACATTATCTTCATCAACTCGTCACTCATTCCTTGTGAGATCATGGTTGTCATCCTCTAATCATGCCAACGTGTAACTAGTTAATTTGGTTCAATTCTTTAAACCCACTTGCAAACTGGATTGGATCAAGTGGGTGAAGAGATGATTGTGTGTTCTAGGGTTCATTGACAAGTGTTTAGACATCGACAGTCAAAAGCATGACCAGCGAGTGTCTGATTGGCTGAAATCATGGCAAGAGTGCAATTTTTCCCTGTGATGACAAAAGAGTTTCTTGTTGAAGCATATGAGGAATTCAAAGAAATTGTTAAACCCAAGGGCGGCAACGCTAAGGAGACCTAAATTTGTAAAGGGGGCGCGCCAAAACTAATCTGCCAACTAAATGATTAAGTGGCCTATTTAGAAGTTTACGTTATTATTGGTTTAGGAGTAGACGATCATCACTTCTGCATTCATATTATCCGGTTCTTATTCATATTCTTTCCTGTTTCAAATTAAACAGTAATACACTCCTTTGAAGAACACACACTTAATTAAATCTGGTTGTCTCAATAATCTGTATGAAAAATGGCCCCCTGATCTCTCCATAGTCTTATCTGTCTTATCTGTCTTATGGGGTTTCTCACTTTGCATCCTTTCTTCCTGCTGTTCTCCTTTTTAGATCAGACTGCTGTTGCATTTCTGTTACTGTGACTAGATTTACCATGTTTAATTTTTATTCCAAGCCTTGGAAAGAAAAGGGTACAGCCTAGCATGAAATGAAGAGAATATTTTAGATTGAAGATTAAATTGATGTGTTGAAGATGGAATGTGTGACCACAATTAAAACTGAATCTGTGAGATAGATTGACAGACAGACAGGCAGACAGACAGACAGACAGTCAGACAGACAGACAGACAGACAAATAGATAGATAGATAGATAGATAGATAGATAGATAGATAGATAGATAGATAGATAGATAGATAGATAGATAGATAGATAGATGGATAGATAGATAGATGCTGCTCATTTCAAGTTAGTATGCTGTCTTCTCATAATCTAAAGCAATATGTTAATTATCTTGATGTGGAGTTTGATTGGTGGAATTATGATGCCAGTTTTGTTCGGTATAGTCTAAATATTGTTTTTACCAGTGAGTGGAATGATTTCATGTATACATGTGTACCTAAAGACATTCAAACAAACTGAAAGAATCCACTTCTGATTCATTATACGTACACATGGCACCCAATTTAATTTTAACTTGCTGCCCTTGACCTTAAGTTGAATGCAGGTTCAACATTCATCAGCGATAACCAGAAGGAAACGCCCCAAACCTGTGCATTTTGGCTCAGTTTGCAAAGCAGAGGTTTGACATCAAGCAGGTAAATCTGATTTATAGACAGACGGATGACACACACCAAGAAGTGTCAGTGACTCAGATGGGTAAGATCTGTAGGCCATAAAACCAGGATACCGAGATAATGTTCAATTCTGTGGTCTTTTCGAGTCTATGACTCATTTGGAGTGTGTGTATTCCATGTTTGTGCTTGTCTAGGTTTTAGAATATTGAATAACCTCATTTGGGAAAAAATGGTTACAAATAAAATCTCATCCTCTTCGAATGAATAATGGTAATCTCTATTAAACTAACTACATTTCCTTTTACAGTCTGTCATGACAACACACCTCATTCTCCATCATCTTCATCTACAACTCTCATCATGAAAATGCAGACAGTATTTAAGAGGATAGATGTGAACAAAAGTATGAAAATGGACGGGTTTCAGCATTATAAGAACTAGAAGTTAACAGGGCGGAAAAAAATTGAAACCTTGTGCTCCCAGCAGCTCATGTCAGTCGTCACTCCCTCATAACCTGTACCACCACTCTAAACTGTCCACTGTGTTGTTGCTTATTCATCACCTTCTGTATACAAAGCCATTAGCAGGTACACAGACATACCTCAGAGGTTCACGATGGAAGAGTTTCTTTTTGCCTTAATCCTTCCATTTCTTTCTGTCCTTTTATCACTCACATTTGCTCCCCACTCTCCCTTTTATGTCTTTACAACTCAGTGCAGTTAACATTCAACAAAACTTAAAAACACTTACTGTGCTATGAGGAAGAAACCAGCTTTTTTTGTTTGAATGCCTTCATAGAAGCCATTAGCAGGCAAAGAAGAAGAGAGCTCTCTGACACAAGGCTGTAGGCACATTCATATGAAAACTCATGAGTTTTAGATGATGCTCCGAATAAAGAGCCAATTCAGCTACAATTCACAAGCATTGCTTTAACTCCCAATAGCAAAGGCAGAACACTGATTTCACCAGTGAGTATGTGCATCTCAATATGAACATTAATTAAACTTGCTCTCTTTCCTTAACCCTTAATGTGATATGATGTACAGTACAATATTACTTAAATAGAATACTAAGTGATAATGATAATATCATTTTATGTTACACAATGAGTGCGAGCAGAACACTTTTCCACACTATTCACCAACAGGAGACATACTAAAAAACCATAGTTGGCAGACAATTAAAAACGTCAAGTACCTTTCACTCCTGAATGACTCACAGTAATCCAATGGCTGTAATGTTCACGGTACATTTATACGCAGTAGCTTGAAGTTGTGGTTTGCAAACGGCATGATGGTCACTTTCGATTATGTTTGGGCTCTCACTGTCTGAAGCTTGTTGCTGCCACTTTGCCTCTGATCTTAAGCTTTGTGTGTGATATCCAAAAGCCGTCAGTCTTTTACTAAAATGTTGTAGTCAGAACTGATCTTTGTGACCTGGCATGGTTATATTACTACTATGTACTTAGTAAACACCATAACGGCTCCTCAGCCTCTCGAACAAAACATGGTCCATTCAGTGCCAGCGCCATGAGCCACACTCTCCACTATCCAGACAAACACCACATACCAACATCACTGTCTCAGCAAAACGAGTCATTAAAATCATTAATGGATGTACACAAGATGCATATTCTGCTGTTGCATCTATCTATCTATCTATCTACTATCTATCTGTCTATCTGTCTATCTGTCTGTCTGTCTGTCTGTCTGTCTGTCTATCTGTCTATCCATCTATCTATCATCTACTGCTTATCCCTGCCTGTGTTGTGGTGGGGCTGGAGACAGACAATCCCCACCACGACCCCAACATGTACAAGTGGTATAGATGATGGATGGATAAATGGAAGGATGGATTCATTAAAATAGAAAATGAATTCAACACTTGAAAAGTATTGCCGTAGCACCAGCAGGCATTTCATATCACAACATGGGAACCGATTGGTTGGCAATTTTATTTTTGATTTAATTTTATAGTTTTGTTAATAAATTATTGCCTTTATAATTCAGTGAATAACACTCAATGTTACTCATGTTATCAATATAATGTGATCTTACAATGTCTCCCTGTCTGCCTATGAGGTGAAGTTTTGAACACGATGGCTCCTCACCACAAGGGTCCTGCCCCCTCTCATGGTGCTCCCTTCCTCCCTCGTCTCCTTGGAGGGCCCCTGGGTGCTGCTGCTCTTGCGCTGGGTGCTGACAGGCCCAGCTGTCTCTTCTTTTTTGCCCTTGGCTGTCGCTCATTAATTTCCACCAAAGGCCCCCAAGCGACAGCTCTGCTTCATAGTGACCATACTTGGAGAGGAGGTGCTCAGTGGACACACACATGCACAGGCACACACACACTCACACATATGCAGAGAATGAGAGGACATGTAAGACATGACAAGAATGGCAACACACCACAAAGTGTGCATAACAAAACTGGACAACAGGAGCAGGTTGGACACGCACACATGAGTGAATTGAAAACAAAGTGTTGTTGGGCAATGTATGTTTAGCCACAGCATGAAGATGAGTTTGTAGACCCACGAAAGTTAACTGATAAAATCTGAGCCTCAAATCTCTCAACAGGTTGAAGAGGTTCATTGCAGATCATTTGTGATCATGCTGCTATCTGGGAGTGGAGTGGATTCAAGAGTGGAGCCATTTTTTTTATTTTTTTTTACATTCTTGTTAGATTGTTTTGTGCAAGGTAAAATAGTGAATGTAAGGAATTTTGAAGAAGACGGAAAATTATGCTTAATTGATGAAGCCTCTATATGTACTGCATTTATGTGGATGAGGAAATGAACATTGGTTTGATCAGTAACGGTTTGTCTTTGGACGGAAACATCAGACATCAGTGTATATGTTACCAACCTCTCTTGTTGCTCTAAAATGCACTGTAGAAAATCACAGAAAGTAATAATTAAACATGTTTTCTAGCTTATATTTTACAGTAGGCCTCCCTATCTTGTCTTGTTGGAGGTTGAAGTTATTTTGTCATTTAAATGTAATGTATTGTTAATTTTAATATTTACAGATGAACCCACTTTTACATTTAAGCCAGTAAATTATTTGGCAAAATATTACAGTATTTTGTTCATTTGTAATCATTACTCTGATGTATTTGGTACCTATAGTATTCTTGCTGTAAACTCTAAACATTGTTATTATCATGGTGTAAAATATTACTTGTACCATTCCTGGATTGATAAATAAAATTAAACATTCGTGTGAAGTTTTGGAACTGTCAATACGATGCCATTACAGTGCCAAACATGATGGAGAAACTGTCATACTCAGTTACAAGCTCCCTCTAAGTCCTCAGTGTCAGAAACATCTTAACATTTCATTGTTTTAATTACTCCGCATACGTATGTGCGTGTGTGTGCACTTGTGTGAGTGTGTGTGTGTGTGTGTGTAATTAAAGACTCAGCCCAGCCACGCATCCAGCAATGTAAATTAGATATGTTAATGAATGGTTTCTTTCATCACATACGGGTGCAAAGTAACTATGCTGTCTATGCCCACCTTGGCTCTCCGTTTATCAGTCCAGTGTGCCAAGCATTCAGACTAAATGAAAATATACACGGGCAGAACCATGCCTGGCATCTCCTCTTAACAAGCTGCAGGAACACTGTGAAGCACGGCTGCTATGCTGCAGAGAATCTTGAGAATCTCCATGCTTAAAGCAACAAGCTCGCCCTGCTTTCAGTCTTATCAGGCCGATCACAGACAGGGAAGGATGTGTTTCTGTTACACTATCAAGCAGCAATCTAAAGATATTTATAAAAATGTTAAATAAATTACATGCTTTGTGTTGTTTCCATCAACTTCACCAGAATCCATTTACTACAGAATTAAAGTACACTTCAATTCATTAAGATTGGGATAATGTCGATGTTAGATAGTCGTTAGGTTTTAAGGGGATATAAAACAACAGTAGTCTCTGACCAGGATGGTGGATATTGATTCATCCCAGATAGCTGTATATGTTTGTAAATACGTAAAAAGAAATTGACATTACATGCATTTTTGATTTATTATATCATCATTTTTGGTTTTATTCTTTTTTGTTGATTGTCTGTATTAAAGCCACACTAATTTGTGCATGCAGACAATTTTACAGGAAGCAGAAACAGCACATTCTTGAAATAAGAAAATAGAGCTGAATATGCAGGAGAAATATGCTTGATTTCTTGCTGCACATTCTGTGCCGAGCCTTTAACATGTATATTTGTGATGATGATGATGAAAATAAGAATAAGAATGAGAATAAAAATAAGAATAAGAATAAGAATAAGAATAAGAATAAGAATAAGAATAAGATTAAGAGATTGGTAAATATATATATGTATATTTATGTAACCAAAGGCTACATAAGAAAATAATTTCAAATGTCCAAAACATATCATATCAATCATCCTGGCATATTTATTCTCTGTCTAAACACTTTTTGTATGATTTTTTTTTTCTATCTTCTGGACATTGAGCAAATCTTAACTATATGCAATATAAATATTGTTTAATATATCAATCAGTATGAGGTGAGAAAGAAAATTCTGTGATTGATCGTAGGTCATAACTGAAGCTGCGCAATGAAAATAATTGCATGTTGTATCTGAAATCAGCACAAACATAAAATGTCTTCATCAAAGGAATGAAATCACTTATTGCAATATACAATCATCATGCAAAATTTTGAAATATGTTCCTTGAGAAAAGGCATTTTAAAAATATGAAAATACATAAATATATGTGGGCTATACTATACTTGTAGCAATATGAATAAAACAGGAATGACATAAACACAGATACTGAGGATTGGTTATTATCTGTTTACATAATAAGGAATGAATGTATGTACCTGTCATTAAACAGAAGGTGTTGAGTTCCAGACTCAGTTGTAAACTCTGTCTGTCTGTCATTGCTCTTAACACTGATAACAGCTTAACAGTGACTAAACAGCACTTAGTGCTCTCGAGCAGAATGTAGAAGAGAGTGCAGGCGACCGATAGTTCAGCCAGAAACCTTAGTCGGAGCTGCAGTATGAGGTTACTGGTGTTAAAACTGAGCTACATTCACTGGATTGCGTTCTGCATGACATGGATTCCTGCCTCAAATCCTTCCTTGGTGTCTCAATAAAAAGTGAACTGAAAGAATTTGGCGTGATGGCAACTGAGCCAAGTTATTTAGACAGACTAACACTTAAAAATGTGTGAGAGGAGGAATTCACACCTCATTTCTTTAATGCAAGGAAGGTTAAGGTATGAGAATATGAGAACGGAATCTTCCTGTTGCATTATTGAGGCACAATTTGTTTAATTCGGGAATGTTTGGGACATATTCCGGTCCGTGTCTTAGAGTTCCCTCCTCTGACTTACTGAAATCACACTTTATTAGAAAAACATTTGAATGGAACAATGGAAAATTCTTCCCCATTGTTACATCCAAGTTAAATCAATATAAATCACGCCCACTCTTTTCTGCCACCACGTTTATCATCATTCCTCCCAAAAAACTGATAACATATGGAGACGAGCCTCGTAGAGCCAAAACAGAGGGAATCATCCCAGAAGTGAAGAAAACCTACCAATACTTGCTTTCACACTTTCGTACAATAAAGGTTAAATACACCCTTTTTTGTCATCGGAGACACGTGCAGCATCTGACAATGATTAACCAATGACATCCTCCTAGTTTGCCTCGCTTTGTTACTATTATTGCTATTGGCTATTGGTACTATAGACAGCAAAACATCCAATTCCACTGTCCTCCCGTTCTCCCACTGTCACCAAATTTAGACGACCCACCAAGTGGACACACACATGCACACTATAGGCATCACATCAACATCATGATGTTCAAGATTCAAAACTCTGAATCTGACTCATTGTCATGTTAAAGTGAAAAGTTTAAGGTGGTTGAGAGAGATAATCTTAAAGGCAGAGTTTTTGTAAATATACTGTTATGACTTATGGACCCATCACAACAATGAAATAATTTAGAGACCAAAAAGATGAACACAGTGAACATACATAAGCACCAAGTTATTAAGTTATGCTTATTTTACGCTGTGATCGTACACGAATGACCTTTATTCATAGCAATTAGTCCATTTTAACATGATCAAGATACACATGCACTTCATACAAAAAGAATCTGAGTTTGTCTTTAAAACTCTTTTAGTAAAGCAATTATCACCGGGTTAGCAACAGCTTGGTTAAGATTCCGTCCTTTGTGGCTGCAAAGAGCGGCATGCTGCACGGACGGGACTGTTGTTGTTGGAATGAGTATGGTCGGCTACATGAGGTGATTACCAATATAACTACTACTGTATCAGCCTGAAAAATGTTTGGAAACGTTTACTTCATGTGGCAAAGTGTTACAAACTTGGCTCCAGCTTGTAACCAAAGAGAGAGTCCACACACACACACACACACATACAAAGTCCAAAGCCAAATTAATTAATACAATAACAAATAACCCAGCATGGAATGTGGTGGTATGGTTGCAATCAGTGGCGTAAGACAGATGTGGATGAAGGGGAAGTATGGGTGTAGGCGTAACCGATGTAAAACTAATCCAAAACTAAAGAAGCACCAAGGCCATGAGGATGGGTTAAGGCTGCCCAGCAAGAGGGAGACCACCTTTGGTGAGCTCCTTTTGTGCTTTTTGCTCCTTCCACCTCTCAGCTGCAGGCAGGTTCTCTGACGACTCACCCAGGCATCTGCAAAAAGCCAGACAGGTGGGCCATCACCCCCCATGAAGAGGTTCGCAACGGACCCTCAACAAGAAAAAACTAAAAGTTACTAACACAACGTGGAGTATTTTATAAATACATCATATAAACACTGTGCTCCACATGCTTTCAATAAAATCTCATATGACCAAGCCAAGGTAGTCAATTAACTGACCAATTAAAGCAAGGGCAACAGGCCTCACACCACGAGCACCTGGAGAACTTAGCTCTTGGGTTACACAGTGGGCGTCCCTTTTTCCAATGAACTTGCTGTAGATAATAAGTTGCACTTTTGTAAAGCTTGGAACGTCCACGGTTAACTTTGGCCAAATTAGTTTCTGCTACACCTGTTTACCCATCTAGCTCTCTGTAAATCCAGTCCACACGCATTTTGTGAGTCATATTCATCTGCTGGTTGTAGTCATCGTGCATACAGCAACACGGTAGGTTTATCTTCTCTAGGTTGATACGATCGCCCTTCCAATGCTCCAGCCGTGGTTGCAACAAGTCAAGGATGGGGTCATTCCAACACTTTTCAAACAATTTCTTCAGCGCTCCTTTTCTGTTGAGCTCGAATGGAGCAACAAAGCCTCGTGGGCAACTGAATCTATCAGAGTCAATGTGCCAATGGATCTCTAAGGCCCTCCGCAGTGGCAGGTCATCAATGATGAGGTCAAACACCGCAGAAAGTGAAATGATCTCTCAGACTTTTCCATCAATGGATAACAATGTGGGCCAGCTAGAGCACAAAGTCCCTCAGAAATCTTACTGGCTTCGTCAGCACTAGCTATGCTGCTGACACCATCAGCCACATAGAAGTCTCTTATAATGAACTGTAAGGATATGAAAGCTCAACTTCCTTTAATGTTTCAATCCATAGTTGGTACATCCCAGTGAGGTGCATCAACTTACCTTCATTTGGAACTCCGAGCCCTCCAGAGTTTCAGTTTCCTTTTGAGATGACTGAAGGCCGCAACATACTTCCATAACACTGCACAGTATCCTGAAAAAAACAAAAAACAAACAAAATATGGTCAGCTGCTGAGCCGATGAGTTGATACGTGTAACAGTGAACGCAGCACCTATGAGTGGCTGTGGGTGAATCAAAGCTTTTGAAAGAGAACACAGACATGTTAACAGAAAATAGTTTTCACATATCAATAACTTTTGTGTGTGTGTGTGTGTGTGTGTGTGTATGTGTGTGAGAGAGAGAGAGAGCTTAGATTCTGTGACTGGTGACAAGACTCTCAGGCCAGCAAGGGGCCATCTGACCACCATCTTGCAGTGTTAAAGGATGAGATCATACTCCCTTTTTCACTGTTTGAATTTGTGTGCGTGTATGTATGTATGTGCGTGCGTGTGTGCGAGAGAGAGCGAGAGAGAGAGAGAGAGAGACACCTGCTTCCAATGCGACAGCTCTATGATTGTACAACTCATGAATCAGAAGTCATGTGGCTCTGCTCATCTCATGTACCCAAGTTAGAAATGGCCCTGAAATCTGGCCCTGTGTGTGTGTGTGTGTGTGTGTGTGTGTGTGTGTGTGTGTGTGGCAAAGGTCAGGGAAAACCACAACATTTCCAGTGTTTTCGTGACTATCGAAAACCTGTAGTCTATTAGAATAGCACACTGATTCCTGCTTTGGAAAGAAAAGATTTACACTGAGTTTCTGTGAATTTGTCTTGACCAAGTTGTAATCTATTCACCAAACAGGCTAATTAGGATGATCCTTTGTGGATTTCTGATTATAAAACATCATTTTAATTAACACTGCTTTTCCCCCCCACCTCCGTCTCTCTTGCTTTCACGCGTGCATGTCTGTCTAACTTGTTGTTGATTAGCGGAGAGAGTCTGGAGCATAAAGGGAGACGGGGCAGTGGTGACATTCTTGTTACCAGGTGTCAGGCTTTGGGGCTTGGCAGGGGAGGAACAGCCTGAACACTTGTTGAGGAAATATATTCCATCACCCGGGAGTCCAGCTTTGGAAGGCGGCGCAAAAAAGTCATCCTGACCATTCTATATCACAAAGGCCATAATTATGCAAAGCAAAAGTAAAGCATTTGATAAACATTTCTCACATTTCCGCTTTGCTCCTTTGGATGAAGTGTTTTTCTTTATTATCCGTCTGAGTCGCGCTTCTCAGCATCACCTCGTCACCTCAAGGATGCTGATAATTAGAACTGTCTTGTTAGCTATATCTTCCTCCTCCTTAATTAAAAAGAAACATTCACCCCCATTCCATTGTCTCCGGCACAGAGAGGGGCTGTTGCCTTTCTTTTTTCTTCTCCCTTTTTCATGATGATAAGAAGGGGATTCTTTGGGGGGGGTTTTTTTGCAGAAGGTTTTCTTTGAATCAGCAGATAATGTTGGCGGCCGTGGCGATGAGAGACAGGACAGAAGAGGGAGAGGAATAATGAAAAGACCCACATTCACCAAGGACCCAGGAGCCACCTGATAAATTGGCTTGTTAAGAGGAGAAAGATCACGATGTGACATATTCCTGCCGTTTAATCCCAGCAACACAGGTGCAAAGCACAATACACAAATGGGAATCAGTCAAATCACGTTAGCTGGTGCTTGTGTTGGTATACAAACACTGACGGCCACTCAGCGGGGGAGGGGAGTTGATCAATTCCATTTTTAGTTGTATAGCCTCCATTTGAGAGTGTGTTGCTTGTCCATACACACGCAAACACACACACACACACACACACTGACAGACATCAAACATGTTACAGGCCAAGGAAGGTCTCACACACATCTATCCCAAGGCCAATGTCTTGTGCCTTGTGAATGAAAGAGTGAGGACAATAGTGAGGACAAGGGCTCTGTGAATAAAGGATCAGTGTGTGTGTGTGTGTGTGTGTGTGTGTCTGTGTGTGAGTGTGTGCACGCATGTGTGTGTGCACCCTATTACCCCGACACAACCAACATTGTATAGGATGATGACTTGATGCTTTCATTGAGAAAACAGTGTGTGTGTGTGTGTGTGTGTGTTTGTGTGTGTGATATATGTAATGGCTACAAGAATTTGAGATATACAAGTGAAAGGAAAGGAGAAGAAAAATATAGACAGATGCATTGAGGAGAGGAGAAAGGGAAAGATATAAAGGATTGGATGGCGCTTCTTTCTCTTAGTCTCCAAGCAACTCACAATAGACGTTACAACGGGAAGAGCTGAGGGCGACTTCACTGTGGAAAGACAGAATACACCTTTATTCACCACAGACACACTGGCTGGCTACATTAAGCCTGACATTGAGCAGTACATTAAACATGTTAAGAAGGAAATCCAGCATCTGTAAACCTTCTCCTGTCGATACAGAGTCATCTCATGTCATTCCACACGGAGCACTGTCAGCTAATTGGAATAAAAATATAGGAGAACCCTGGTTTCACCTGTGGTCCATCCAAGACTCTTGTCTCTGGTTTGCTACGGCTTCTGCCTGTGCTGATGTTGTAACGCTGCGTTACTACTTCCCTGTGACAATTTGGGAAGATTACAGATGCGGTTTGACAAGACGGATGCACATAAACTTTAGTGAAGTTACTTGTTGAATGTGCCTCAAACCGCCTCGAGGAGTGATAGCAGTCTGTCTCAAAAACACCACGAAGGGTGTTTACACTTGGACTTTTCATGAAATAAAAAACACTTTTTATTGCCAAAAGTTGCAAAAAGGGGCAACCTGGTGGCTCCCCTGGTAGAGCACATGCCACACACCACAGCAGTGCAGGTTTAATTCCGACCTGTGCCCTTTGCTGCATGTCACCCCCTCTGTCTTCCCTGTCCTTCTTGTCTATCCCTCTACAGTACCTAACATAATAAAGCTGAAATGCCAAAAAATAATCAGAATAAAAAGATAAAGTTTTGTTTAGGATGTCATCTGGGCCTATTTTTGTACCTTTTGTGCCTCCACCTGTACTTGGTTACATGGTTGAGTGGCCTGATTAACAAATTTTGTGGTCATTTTTAGAGATTAATTGATAGCAGACTGCCACAATTGACCAACCAGAAGTGAACGTTAGAGAAAGCTGTACTTAATGTCAGGGGGCGATTATCGCAGAATAACAGCTTTCAGGGCAATCGGGGAACACCAAAATGCAGCTAAGTTGCCTCATATCGCCCTAAAGAATATAAAATTATAGCAATTATGAAAGTCTTAATGATGTTCAGTTGTCACTTTGAGAAATAATCGACCGTAGAACATAGCGACTGACCAATCAGAATTGCACATTACATGGAGTTATCCAATGACAACAAACAATGATCTTCTTCATCTATTTATTTTTTCTTTGGCATTTTCATAGAATTTATTTTTCATCTGCAGAATGCATCAGAAAGTCCTACGGCTTGTAGAGAAGCTGGTGGTTTTCAGAAATGTTTTAATTGCAACTCAAACACAAGGTTTTCTCTCAGAAGTGGAGAGGACAGTGACCTTCGGTGGACTAGAAGAAAACCTGGCTGTTGTTGGCTCAAGGACAAATAAAAACTGTAGCTTTTTCCCTGTGAATTGTGCAAAAAGAGAAAAAAAAATCTTTGGGACAGGTTTTGAAAAAGTTCCCATCACCAGATTACTGGTTCAGTGTCCATTAGCAGAGCAGGCTGAAATGTAGTTTTGATGCATTAAGTGGCATTAAGAAATGAGAACAATTTCCTCAAGGTTCAAGGGGAAAGGTTTCACAAAAGGATTGTCTTCCATTCATCTGAAAGCCCTGTAAACAACAAGACACGATGCCCTTGCGCTCAATATTCCTTTAAGTGAATTCTCTTTCATTTCTCCCTCTTGTGTTCATGTGATGGTAAAGCTGTGTAGAAGTGTTTCATCAGCCTGCCAGTTTGGCATTTGTTGTGGACTAATTTTAAAGGAATACATTTAATTTGTCAAGGGCCAACCTGCCAAAAAGTGATGAGAACATCGATACTAAAAAGGTCTTAGTTTCCAGTGGGCTCTGCAGCAACATGTTAACATTTTTACTATACAAACAGCAGCGGTGGGCCGTCAGGGCCAGCAAGGCCTTCTCTGCTGGCCTAAATACTATCAGAAGCACTGACCTACATTTACAACCTAAATTCTAATATTTGTTCCATGAAATTGTATTAATTTATTCCCAACAGTCTGTTCTCTTCATTCTTCATTCGTAGCGTTTCTCTTGGCTGCACTGCTTCCAGTACGTGTATGTGGATGTTAGATTTTTTGGCCAATCAGATTTCAGCCCCTATGTGCTGCCATGTCAATCTAGTCTGTTCAGGGCCTTCACAATCAGTAGTGCTGGCCCACGGAACTTCAACTATATTAGCAATGGGACTATTTCTTTAACCAATCAGATTTCAAATTCTCCTCTCAGGACCAGCTGGCTGGCCCACAGTAACATCAGCATTTTTCCGTCCTCTGATTGGTCGGTCAGAGTATTACTGTTACAGCCAAGTTCGACTAGCAAAACACGTCTGTAGCGATCTGCACACATTAATACATTTGAGTTAGATTTTTTTACGCCCACAATGGTTGACGGAGGAGGAGAAATTGACTTGGTCTCAGAAATACTTAAAAATCCATTTTCAAGGCAGACTAATCCAGAAAAGCTAAGACATCGCGGTTTCTATAATTGCGACGTGATAGTGGTGGTATTAAGAGGTGGATTAAGTCAAGTAAGTCCCCACTAAAGGCCCAGGTACCAAATGCACGACCCGCCACTGATAAACGGTAAAATGTTTTCTTGCTATATGTCATTAATACCTTGGCACCAAACTAAATTTTAAAGCATTAAGTATGAATTTGAATTTGCTGTGCAGTGGCAATTTTCTTCTGAGACTTTAACATGAGCGGAAACCACCCAAGACACATTGCTGATGATCCGTCCCTGTGCAGTATGTTAATTAATTAATAATTGTACTGTCACAGAAACAGTAAACGTAAGGAATACTTGATGAATATGATTCAATTTTCATTTCCCATCTATTTTGAAAATGTTGCAATGGTTTGATAGCAAAAAACACACTACTGTCCTCTGCTACAGCATTGCTATGCGTGCCAACTAAAAATAATACATTTTAGGTAATGTACCTTAATGGTTCGCTTCTGAAAGTCTGCTCTGTTCTGGTAGGCTAACACTATTAACTCTGAGACTGCTCACCAAAGACGCAGATAGGTGGTAGGAGATAAAATTTTAAAAAAGTTTTAAAATGAGAGAAACTGACCTAGAGCATTTGGGATTTGTGGTAGTTCTTTTTTTTTCAGTTTATGGCTGTGGGGGAACTTAATGCACATATTTAGACTGCTGTGGATATGATTAAATGGCAGTGTTTATCATCATTATTATTACTATCGCTCAGGTATAGAAAAAACAATCAAAATCTAAATATAAGGAGCATCTGGTGCAGACTCTGCATGGGACTGTGGGTTACACTAAGATTCCAACATATACAGTATAATGCAGCAGAGGACACAACTCCGTCAGATACTGAGTAAAATCATGAACAAAAGGATATATCGCTCATATATGGTGCGTGCTTTGTCCACTTCCTTGTAGCGCAGCTCAAAGTTAATGTAGGAGTGCCAGGCCTGTTCCTCTGGGTGCCACTCCATCCACCGCTCAAACACCTGCCTGCAGCCAGCTACGTTTCCCAGCATTTCCTCCATATAAGTGTACTTGTACCTGTTCAGAAAAAAACAGTCCAACATTAAACACAAATACTGTTGCGAAAACAAAAAAACTCCTCAACTTTACAACCAATTATCAACTTTAATATGTTGCATATTTAATTGATGTTGCATACTCTTTTACCTGTTTAATGTTGTTTGTATGTGCTTTGCGTTTAGTGTTTCACTGCTGCACAATCAACAAAAGTAACCTGTCACTGGATAACTAAACTTCTGTCATACCAGAACTGGTTGACCCGGGGGAGGATGGTGATGGCTCTGTCCCAGATGTTGCGGGCATGATTCACCTGTCGGCTCTTCATCTCCATCTCGGCATATTTCAGCCACAGCGTTATGTTTCGGTGGTCGACATCCAGCGCTCGCTCGTAAATGGAACGAGCCCTGAAACAAGAGCAATAGGTGATGAAAGAAACCGTATATCAGTCATCATATGGTCATATATACCATCACAATGTCCTATGTAGCAAAATGGTTCAAATGTACTCAACCTCCTAATGTGGAGCTCTTAGTGGACAATAGTATCAGTTAGTATAAACATGTTGCCAAGATTATTTATTCAGCTGAGATTCTCTGATAAATAAATTATTCTGAAAAATACTTAAACAAGTTAAGTAATGTGACTTTCATACCTCTGTATCTCCTTCAGGCTTTCCTCCCATTGTGCGTATTTAATCCAGTTACTGATGACAGTGCGATTCTTTCTTATGTTGTCTTCAAACCCCTGTATTCACAGAGAGCAAAGAGCATTACCATGTTACAAATTATATAGTTCACGCCACACTACTTCTGCTGCAGCCCGTCAGAGTTTGTCAGGGACCCAGTGGGAAAGTACGCTTGTTTGAATGTTTTCTGACCGACCATGGTATAAAAAGTGTGCCATCATAAAGAGGAACCAGCATGTGTGTCTTTGCCTTTGTAAACCTTAACTTTGGGAGAGGATAGAGTTTGCCGACAGTAATTTTTTCTTCTGTGTGATTTTGTACTCTCCAAACAAATAAAAATTTGAAAATGAATTGGCAAAAAAGTGCACTGTTTCACTTCAATTTCTCTCTTTGGAGAGCAGAGAGTGTGAGATTAACTAAGACAACAAAGGGCTTGAGCGATAGATGAAGCAGAGCAGAGGAAAAAGCTACAAATTTTGTTTTGGGGTGAACAGAAAATTTTTTAACCTCCCCGACTGGTGCATCTGATGAAGCATACTGCGGCCTCTTATTGCAAAAATAAATAAATAAATACACATTCATGTATAGGGCATAAATCCCTATGGACATTTTCCTAATCTACGTCTAAATTCCTGAGCACTTTAATACAAAACCCAAACTAGAGTCGGTGGCTGATTTTAGTAATTTTGAGGTTCAACTGAAGCACATATTATATTATATTTATATTTATATATTTATATAATTACAGCAACAATTAGTCCTGGAGCTCAAGTTCCTCTTTAGTGCAATTTATCTCCGGTTGTGAGGCTTAAGTGCAAAACATGTCACGATTTACTGGATTTATTGTAACAAAAGTGTATGCACTGACCTTCCTCTTCCTCAGTTTGTAGTCATTCAGTTCTTCTTCATCTGTGATCTTCTGTTTTGGTGGAGGTGGCAGAAGTTCAAGCTCTCGTTCTTTCGCCTCCCTGAGCAGCTGCTCTGCTGTGATCTGAACCTCAGCAGGAGCTTTATTTTTCACCTAGAATAAAACAAATTTAACACGATGCAGAATCAGGTACACATGAATGCTGTATTGATGTTGCAGGCTCTTCACAAAAGTCGTATGAGGAGAATCACTGGGACTGTACAATGCTCAGACACAATACGCGATTAATATCAGTAACAATTGTAAATTAAAACAGTCCTGTGGATAATTGGCTTTTCAAATTTTTAAGTGTAAAGACAAGAAACTCAAGTGTTAGTTAAGCGGAAACCGCGGTGCTAACTAGCTCTGTAGTTCTCTGTCGGGAATTTAGGCGCTGTTAGCATTAGCTTAGCCACAGTTGACGCGAGCTCATGGCCTGCTTCCTTTCTTACCTTGGCCACCTTCGGTATTCTCTGTTTACCTGCAGCAGTGGACGCCATTTTACAAGTTTAATAAAAAGCGATATTACAGAACTGACTTTAAAACGTCAACTTCAAAATGGAAAGGACAAACAAACTATGAAACGTAGCGACGATTTTGTTACACATAAGGTACGGCGCGCGCCGCCATGACAGTAACCAGCATGCTTTGCAAATGACCCTTCACACCTACCAGTGCTTTAGGTTACTATGGTTACAGCGGTCCGGTTTCTTAGTTTCGCTAACATATAAATGCAAGTGATTAAATTTGATAAGCCTTATTTAGTCCTGTTACACCCAATTTAGTTAAGCGAGTTTTTATGCAAAGAAAATCTCTAAGAGGTAAGAATCTATATTATTATTCGATTTTACCACAGGTACGTATAGTTCCATCATTGTACTATGTTTCTGCGTTTTCATCAACTTTCTTTCATTCTCATTACCATCACCTCGTATTGACCCCTTGAGCATTTCACACTTTTAATCATCCTCAGGAGAGAGGGGATGGCTGAGTGTTCCCAAAAGCAACAATGAAAATGCATACATAGTTTATACACAACCTTATATTGCAAACGTTGCCTTTGCCTCGTGATTGTCCTAATAGTCACTATGTTTGCTGACTTAGAGTAGTGTTGTTTGGCCGAACATGCTTGATGAAATCTCATTGATGTAATGTGCATTCTCCACTGAAAATCACTGAAATGCACTGCAAATGGGCACTATTTACGTGCTGCTGAGATCATTAAAAGTGAAACTATGACCAGCTGTGCTCTGTTTATATACACACTTGAAATTGGATGGGGACAGACACTTCAACTAATATCAAACATTTACCTATATATATAGAATAACATGACATAAGTAATATAAAATAATAATAATAAATAACTGATGCAGATATTCTTAATAATATATTTACTATTTATACCCAGTGTGAAATACATTTGAGTCATACACATATCCAACATGAAATCAGTTGTTACACATGCTTACCATCTAGTGGTCAACCAGTGGCAAAAGTGATGTGGGCAGTATTATCACACAGGTGTGAAAATGACGTGCCCATGGCCTCTTGT
The DNA here is from genome assembly GCA_900303265.1 of Brotula barbata. Classification (NCBI taxonomy): domain Eukaryota; kingdom Metazoa; phylum Chordata; class Actinopteri; order Ophidiiformes; family Ophidiidae; genus Brotula; species Brotula barbata. Next base: position 78,973 of record OMNV01000924.1, on the reverse strand, counting down.
GGATATGTTCAATGGATATGTCAACGTTACTCCTAGAGGAAAAGGATTTTGAGACAACATGTTTGAAGGCATCAGATGGCAGAGGGGCACGTTTATTGCCATGTTAAATCTGTATTAGGCTACCAATAAAATTAAAGTGCAGATCAAGATTTTACACAACATATAGTCAGCAAAATCTGTCTATCTCTAAACTTTTAGATATTAAAAAGAAATGTAAATTTTGCACTGACACACTTATTTTACCATTATATCCATTCAATTACTGTTTGGACTCAAATGAAGGATAATTTATTGTGTAAAACTAATCTTAATATGAGCTTTGAGTGTATAACATTGACTTAATAGTAAATGTATCTATTTCATATGGTAAATCTCATGTTCACAGTAGCAGAATAGCAAATAATATCCCCAACTCAATTGGACATTTAAAGAATATATAAAAAGTTGACAACTTTTTCAACCGAGAGAAGTAGCAAAACTGTTCATCTCTTTTGTGAACTCTTCTATGGAACATTATGATACATGTCTCTCTCCTTTCTTTTTTCCTTTTCATTTTGTTATTTGGTTGTTTTTCAAATATACCCTAATTTTCTTTCTGGATTTCAATGACTGACCACATGTCAATATTGTTTGTATATATATATATATATATACATATATAGGTATATTACAGATCAGTACGTACTTACAGTGGGTGAAGTACAAGGACAGTACAGATATACGGTACATTGGGTGGATTGCTGAACATGAAAAGATCAATGTAATTATCTGACATTTGGCTTTTTAAAATTGTATTTATTTATTTTATTATTTATTTGTTGGTATGCTTTTATACAGCTTTCCCGAGAACGCACCTTGACGTATTTGGTATCTTTGGATACTTTTCACCAGAATTTAAAAGTCAGTTTGGTGGTTACCTCATTAAACGTGAGAATTTAAAAGACGGTTAAACTAATCCTACAATATTTATTTTTATTGATGGTTTCATAATAAACAAGGAACAAAAAATGTACAACACTTAGAACATCTGTCATTTATCCAAATGCGTCGCTTCGTGCGCGCTTAGACGCAGTTTGAACGTCGTCGGTCACGTGGTTTTTCAGAGAGTGACGTAATCATCTGCCCACAGTTTTGAAACCTATTAACCCGGTGAGTCAGATGCGCGCTCCGACTCTTTAGTGTGAGACTTAACAATTGCAGAACCGGGTATACCGCTGTTCCTGGAGACTGACCGACATAATGGCTTCCTGCTCGTAATTGCACAGTGCGTTTGGCTGTCAGCACTCCAGAAACAATTAGTCTGTCGTCAGAAAACATTGACCTAGCGGCGCCGTAGGTTCCACTCCACCCTTTTCCCTGTCCTTCTTCTCTACTGTACCTATCATAATAAAGCAGAAATGCCCCAAAATAATCTTATATCAAATTTTATCATTATACATGACCATGGTTGCATTCTCGCAACTACTTTATTTTGTTTTTCCTAATGCAGTCAGTCCAAGTGAAGATGAGGACTCTGACTTCATCATGTGGTAAAAAGGAAACAGTGCTGGTCCGAAGAAGTGAATCTGCTGATGCTGAGGGGATCGACTCTCTGATCAGTTCCTCCACTGTGGCTGTCTTTGGAACAGTCAATATCGTCCATATGCTGTAAGAAAATCCTTTCTGTTATTATCACCTACAGACAGCTCTGAAATATACAAGTAATAATTATTAAATAATTTTAATGTATTAAAAGAATAAATAAAACATCATTAGCTAACTTAACTAAAATGAACAATGATGTAATGGATTATCAACATTACAATTCAGAACTTATCTGTTGACTTTTCACTTAGTTTTGACAGGGGAAATCAAGGAAATTGTCCAAATTAATAGCGCAAGGGCACGCATTTCTCTGTTTAATGCCATAACACCTAAAATATGTGGTTCTGTTTATATTTCACACGATGATGATGATGATGATGATGATTCTCTTCCATTTGTTTCAGTCTGGCAATAAAATGTTGAATGAGCAAATCATTTTCTTCACCTTCTGATCCTGATTTTTCCTGTTCCATCAATTTGCAACTCATGCCACAAAATTTCATAAAAATCTATTTCCGCACACATCCCATTTAAAGGGTTTGTCTCTTGTTATTACCAAACACAAAAAGGCTTTTGCTGGAACTATTTTGGGTCATCATCATGATGACATCATCGTTTAAGAATGTTGGAAAACAAACTACACCTCAGAGGCAGAGCTTTCTGTGTCCAAGCTCACTACTTATCAATCAATCAATCAATCAATCAATCAATCAATCCTGGTAATCTGCAGAGGATTCATATGTAATAGACCTCATAGATATGTATTCTCGACCGATGCCTAGGATGAGCCTGACATGCTGCTTAGTACATACAGTACAGGCCGATTGATAAAACATTATCATTTATTTTATCATGACAAAATGTATGTTGTCAATCAATCCTGATCAATGGAACATCTAGGATTTAAAAAAAAAAATGATTAAAATTTGACATTCTAGAAATTTGTACAAAGAAACACATTGAAAAATTTAGACTACAAATTCCTGAAACAAATAATAGACCAATGTTTGAAAAACGAGAAATATGATGAAAAATAATAAGCAGAGCTAGAGAATGAATGAATGAGTTAAGATGTTTACAGAATCGATTGTAGAACATTTTCCAACAATTCACCCACATAACTTGGAAAAAAACCTATCCTCCTCTCCTTAGGTAAGAATTAAAGGAGGACAGACAGGTGTTGTGGGTCAAAAGTAGCTGTAACAACAGTTTTCGGTGGAATTCTTGTTGTATAAGAATTTCATAGACTGCTAGCAGTTTTCCACTATCCATCATAATCAATTATTAATGAATTAATCAGTACTTCCAGTAAAAACAAAGTGTGATGTTTGTGAGGTACACACAATGATTTATGTTTTCTCTTCTTTCTTTTTTTGTTTTTGTGAACCTTTCAGCGAAAAAGCCAACCTGGCAGTGACAGTGGCCAGTGAACAGGATTACGTGGTGGCTCATGCTTCCTTCTTTGATCTACCTATTGGAGATTTGGCGCCACAGTCTCACTGGGTGTCTTTCATCAAGAAACATTTCAGCTTGGAAAAATGCACCGTCTGTATTTTACATTACTTAATGCAACACCGCAGTTAATAGCAAATACTGTTAATGGGAGCCAAAGCTTTGTTGTAGACAAATGACCAACATGTAGTCATTATGTACTAGTCATGATTGTTGTTTCAAACCATTTTAGCTCACATCCTACTTAAATGATTTGGCCTCTCATTCCTTTCTAGGGTTCGCTTGAAAGTAAAATACACCTATGAGGAAGAACTGAGCATAAGCTCACTATTTATCAATCAATCCTTGGAATCAGGATCTGCAGAGCATTCATGTTTAATGCCACTTATAGATATGTCTTGTCAACCAGTCCTTAGGATGAGTCTGATGTGCTCTTTGGTACACGCAGTATTGGCCGATTGATAAGACATTACAATGTATTTTATCATGACAAAATGTACATAATGAAACATTGTACACAGCTTTACCTTTGAATAAATGATGGTCAGAGCAAAACCAGAAACATTTTCCTCCTACACAGATGATTGAATCATTTCAAAAAGCAAATTTTAAATCAATTGAACTGAAATTTTGTTCTCCTTGCAGCCTCTGAACACTCTCTTCCTCCATCTCTTCGTGGCACAGCCTCGCTTTGCCGCAGTGTGCATGAAGGAGATACTGAGGTATGGAAAGATCAGAATATATACTAGAGGTACAGCTACACCGGTGTGTAATGCAAGCTTACATTATGGACTCATGAGAAAATGTAGTTCCTAAATGTTTTATAGTATACATCTTTTTACAGGGCTGTCTTTGACGCTGTCACAGAGCTTGAATACATCTGTCTGCTCAGTCCAAAAGTCAGTAAATTAGGTAATACATGTGTATAAAATATTTCTCACAATCTACATTCAAATACATCTAACACATGTGGCTGATTTTTAATTAATGTAGTGCTAGTGTCAGGAAAAAATGATTTTATTTTGTTCACTTTTACTTGGTCAAATAGGGAACAACAACACACAAAAGGCATTACTAGTGGATTACTTGCCCTTTTGACCTGTTTGTTTTTTCAGAGGGTAACATTTTGTGTGTGTGTAGATCCAGTTCTGAGTGAGATCTTTGAGCCGATGGAGCGTCTCAGTGCCGATGGGCCACAGTGCTTGGCTCTGGTTTGCCACCGACACCAACACAGTCCAAGACTTTACATTCGCCCAGCCAGGTGATTCAACTTTCAACTCAGTGCAGCCTATAATGTAATTTTTTACCAATCTGAGTGTAACCCAGTAATTAACTTAAAATACCGGCATTCCTCTCATTTGTTTTTTTTTTTATCTTAGAGCATCAGAGTATTAATGTAAAATTGTTTTTTGTCCACGTAGTTTCATGTGTCTCTGTTCATGTTCATGTGTTTTAACAGGGTTGAAGATCTTGATGACATCGTACAGATCTTTAGAGAGCAGACAAGCTATCAGTCAGTGATCGAGCAGCCAAACTTCCTGGAGGAGCTCATCACAAACGAGTCTGACGAAATTCACACAGCTGTTTGTGAGGTTTGTCAAAGCTTTTATCCTTTTGCTGGCATTAACGCACGTGACATCCAAAAATACCCTGTGCAAGTCAAATGTCTTTTCCCCTTTGAATAGTTCTTTAATTCTTTCATTCCATTAAAGCAAATAAATCTATAAAAAAACATATTTTATTGTACAGATCATAAAGTTTAAGTATTTCTGGATAAGAGTGAATCAGTCAAGTTTTTCGCCTGGATTTTGAGACTTTCTTTTTAACAAGGGTTTTCTAAAATCAAGTAAGAAACATGAAGAACCTTTGAAAATCAAATTTTCTTCATTTTTGCCATCAGATTACAAAAATAGAAGTCTTAGGCTTGGCAGAAATGTAATTTTTTTTCACAAGCCTAGATATTAGCCTATCTTTTGAAAGATTTTTTTTTTCACAGCACATCAAAAAAAGAGACCTTACCCTGCATGGGATTAATAAAGTCCCAGTTAGTGTTACTGAGTTATCATTTGCATGTAAAATCTATTCCAAAATCACCACAGCAGCTGTTACTGTAAAAGAAGGAGATTTCACTCATTTCTTCTGTTCCCGTGTGTGTCGCAGCATGTTCTCAGTCATTTCTGATCCTTTTCTGAGCCACTGTTGGACTGTCAAAATGCAATAGCAGCACTGCTGATGCTGTGACTGACTGTCAGACCTCGTGCTGGGGTGTGTTCCCTCAGGACCTGTGGGGTGACAGAATCCACCCCCCCCCTCCCTATTCAAAAAAATGAACAAAAAAAACCTGGGTGACGTGTTCATGGCAGCATATGGTAGATGTGAGCTGATAGCTGGCCAAGACATGCTCTCACTGAACATATTGTGTCCAGACATCTGAAGCTTTTTGCTACATGGCCCAGAGGGTTGGCCTTTTGAATCAGCTTTTTAATGAAGAACGTAAGAAAGTATTCATATTTCTGCACACTGTGTAATTTAATAAGAAATATATAATTTTTTCATCCCCTGAAAGAAGATTTATTTCAGAAACTTCAGATAGAGCAAGTCTCCTCACAACCAGGCCTAAAACCGACGAGTCAAATAACTCAATTCAAATTTCAAAATGAATATGACCTGCTAAAAACTATACAGAGATCAAAGTGGTAATCACCATGACTCTGTTTTTAATATAAAATACTCTACCCAGTTTCTCGTTTTTTTTTATTTTGAACAAATTGAAAACATTTAATAGACACAGACAGAGACAAACCTATGTGAATGTGTGTGACCAGTGTGTTTTCTCCACAGAGTGCTGGGGTCATTGTTGGCTTCATGAGCGTTACTGGTCTTGTTGACGTGGAGCTGCTGCATGAAACCTATCAGCTTGGAGGATTTTATGGTTTGTGCAAGCCACAGAAAACAGAGCAAAATGAAGAAGAAATGGTAAGAATTCATAATCTTCACCACATGTCACTTAACACACTCACAGATGTCATGTTTTTCTGATCAATATAGTGTTTCAGCAGAATTCAATGAAAACCAATGGAACACATTTATAAAGTGATGATTGTGTCAATTCTGGCAGTTAAAACAACAATTTAAATAGATTATAAATAGAGTAGATTTTACAAAAACATTGTAAAATTAAAAATAAATTGGGAAAATGAGAATAATTGTATTCAAACATTTTGTATGTACACAGTTACAAATAAAAAGAATAAACCAACCAAACAGTTAAGAATCACACAATCATATGGAGCAAAAAAAGCTCCATATTTTTGAAGATGTGACTTTGCACCATACAAATTAAAAGTAAAAGCAATGACATTTTTGTGGATTGTGAAATCTTACATTTGTGGACACTTTTCTCCAATTCAGTCCAATAAAATGTTCTAATCCGTCAGTGATTGAGAGCCGCTCCCGTAGATGATTTGCGTGGGAACCTTTAGCTAGTGCCTGAGCAAATCTGTTTCAAATCTGTCTGTCCTGTTGCGCCAAGAAGAAGTTCTTTGTCCTGATTGTGACATCTAAATAGCGATGAACCATGTCCAGGTGCACTTGGCTGTTAAAGGGAATGGCAGGTGACGCTCTAATTGGTTCAGATCATGTTTGGTCTAAAACATGCCAATGACTAATTAGGAGCCGAAATCCAACCCCTTTACGCCATGTGCCTCACTTTGCGCCGAGAAAACGTGCTGCTTAAATCGTAAAATGCAATTGGCCAGGGCACATAGATCACTTGAATAGGGCCCTTAGACTAAGGGACTTTTTTTCTAGATGTTTTCTAGATGCTGTCTGATTGTGATATAATGTAGAAGAAGAGGAATGTCTTTCTGGTTTCAGGCTGCAGCAGAAGAAGACGTTCCAGAGAAACCCGATGACCAACTCGATGACCAACTCGATGACCAACCTGATGACCAACGCGATGACCAACTTGGTGACAAACCCGATGACAAACCAGATGACAAACCCGATGACAAACCCGATGACAAACCCGATGACGAACCTGATGACAAACCCGATGATGAACCCGATGACGAACCTGATGACAAACCTGATGACGAACCTGATGACAAATCTGATGATGAACCCGATGATAAACCCATTGACAAACCCAATGCTTTCTGCATCCAATTCTTTGTCATCGACAAGTACCATGAGTTGAGGTAAGGACAGCGTGAGGTCATGTTATTCAAAGTCTTATAGTAATAAAACATCCAACCACCTTTGGTTTTACATCACTTCATTGTGTCATTTTTGGCCCTCTTTTGAATGAAGTTTTTTGCGCTCACTCAAGCTGTCTCAAAAATTGGATTTCTCTGTTTTGGGGAATTGTTTGTCGTTTACATGTGCAGCTTTAGAGGCATCACGTGAAAAACAAAGTCAATGAAAACTGTAGCTTTATATTCTGAAGGGTTAAAGAGTAACATGTGATTTAAGTGTTTGGCTGACAGAAAAGCACACTTGAGAATATTCCACGATTTGAAATATTTGCTTCTTGTTTGGTGATCCGTCCGGTGGCACTGCTCCAGAGCTGCAGCAGACTGATTGTTAGTTGGCTCCTGCTGAGTTTCTCTCACTGTCGCTTCACTTCCCAGCTGTTCCTGAAGATGCCTTTGAGTGCCGTCCTGCAGAGAATGAGCACGTTATTAATGAGAGCTGAGCTTAAAGTGACAGCGAGCTGAAGGCGAGAAGTTGAGCTGGAAGCAGCGGGCAGTTTGCTCGGCCAGTTGTTCCGCTACACTGATCACTGGCTTGGCTTTGCTTCTGATGTCGTAGAGAGACATATGTTCACTTAACTTCCCCTTCCTCTTCTCTTCCAGATCAGTGGACTTTCTTCCCCATGTATTCCAGCTTTTTCCTGTGAGTGTCTGCTCTCGTGTTTCACTTTGTCTGTTTAGGTATCTTACAGTAAGTAAAAAGGTCTGAGGTCAGTTTGGCATGACATAAAACAAATACTCCTGTGTCCCCATAACAACAATACTGAAACCCCAGCATCAAAACAGATTCCTGTTCTCATCTGGAAGGGTCTCAGGGAGGCCTGACATCATGGAAGAGATAGAGAACCATATCCAGAATCTATAGGGCATCAGTTTGACAAAAACTTAACATGGCTGAAAGTGTCTCCTGTGGTGTAAATGTAGTCTTTGTGTCTCTCAGGAGCGAGACTTCTGTATCATCACAGTACCAGCGCTGTCACCCGAGTGTCCACTGCTAAAGAACTTCTATAGGGTCACACCCAATACTACCTGCACCCTGTCCCATGAACTCTACATCTTTCACCGTGCTGGACTCCTGAAGTGGGTCATCACAACAGTAAAAACATATTCTTATTCTAGTGGTAGTTCTGAATGATTTTTGGTGACAAAAGTGTCACCAACTTCTGGTAATCAACATTTCATGTCATTGAAACCAGTTTACATGTCTAAGGTAATATTTTGATAATCCATGTGAAATTATAGTGGGAGAAAGATTGTTTGCCAAAGAATTAAGTGTGTTGCATTCCTCATCTTTTATATTTATGAGTTTGGCTATTTTCTAATGACTCATGTTTCAATTATAGAAATGAATGCAGAATAACTTTTAGCAGTTTATGTGTCACACAAAACAAGAATTCCTTTTAGTGGTACTATAGTAACCACCTGAATTTTAAAACTTACAATAAACCTAAATGTGAGGATTAATAGTCTGATATTTAATGTACACATTATTTATATTGACTTAGCTATGACCCTGAAGCCTCGGTGTTGCGGCTCTAATGCTGTGGTTGTACCCATGTGCAGGAGTGTGAAGGTGAAGCCAGCTGTAGCTGCAGAGCGACCCGCTATCTGCAACCTGGTGCAGGGTCTGAGTATGCAAGAATCACTGCTAGAGGACCTGGACAGCTTCTATGAGAACCGCAGAGATCAGGTCGGTTACTGCTATACAGTAAAATATGACCTGTTCTGGTTTAACCAATATGTTGCAATTTCTCAGTGGATTAACTCTTTCTAACTAAGGTAACACATACAAACTCTCACTGATATACACCCTATAATGTAGTTGTTATTTAAAACTCTCTCTGAAAGTGCAGCAGAAAATTTGAAACTAAGATATTTTCATAAGTCCAGAAAGTAAAAAAATTAATAAAACCACTAGGGGGTAGAGAAATGCTGGATGACTTTAAATAAAATTGAAGGTTGAAATAAAAAATCAAATATAGACTCTCAAATTCTCAGATATTATCGGGTCCAGAAATTCTCAAAAATCTAAACAAGATTTTCTTAAAATAAAATTTAAAAAAATGTAGAAACAAAAAAGGAAATGTGAATTTATAGTTTCCAGGTGATGTATAAGTAACATTTACTCAAGTATTAACATTGTTCAATATCTGACAATGAAGTGTGACCTGAGCTGGTCTGATGAGGATCCTATTTGAATAAGGAGAAATAATAACACGTATGCCAGGGAACAGATTGGAGAGAATTCAGTTCAACGGATTTTTCCTTTCTGACTGACACCCCAGCTGTCACTGCTGCAGCTCCAAAACTGATAATTACTTCTCAAATGAGAAGGCAAACCACTGCATATGTATTCATAGCACCACCCTCAGCTCATCCTACCTTCAACGATCACGTTTCATGCTCTTTCTTCTTCTCTTGTTTTGTAGAATAAGATAATATTGCAGGCTTTTGTGTTCCAAGTGCAAGGTCAGATTGTAGGCGTGGTGATCATTAAAAATGAGAAGGTATGTGCACTTTTATTTAATTGATGCTCTAAAATAATCATTTTTTGAACTGCAATAGACAATCTGTGTTTCCTTTAATAGCAACGAGATTGATTGGGTAATGTTATTTAACGTCATGGTATCTCTTTCCATTTTTATGCTGTACAAGAATACAGCAGTATTCAGTGTATGCATACACAACCGGAACCAGTAATTGTTAAATTGAAAATATTTAAAATTTTTTAAAAGTGTCTGTAGCTTGATTCATCAAAAGAATTTGCTTTGACAACATTGCCCTTCATCATCATATTTTGTTTTTCTAAAACAACCATAAGAAGCTGTAATCAAAATGTTATTGCAGAAATTTCAATGGCACAATCAGATATGATTTATAACTTGATTTTGCGTGGGTATGTATTGAACATGTACGTACATTTATGACCAGTTTTTCAGCAGCTACAGCATGCCAACTAATCTGTCTTTTGCAGGACCTTGAGTACATTCGTGCCCACTACAACATCGAGAATTTCATCTACTTCAGCTATCACCGCCACAGGGAGCACGCTCAGATATGCCACTTTGTCATCGACTCCATCTTCCAGCACTACACCAAACACTTCCTTAAAGAGGCGTTACGACTCTCTGACAAATCCTGCTTCTACTACCGCACCTATCCACCTTATAATGAAGAACTGAGGGTGGGTGCAGAGGGACCCTTTCTGCTCATTTACACATCTGCCTTACCTTGGACACTGCAGAAATGTCCGTCATGTCAATTGAATATATCTTTAATCAAATGTGAATACAAGTATTAATCAAATATCTTTAAATATGGAAGAACAACGAGAAAATATCAGCAGGGTGAACAGAATAGGTGCACCACACAGAACAGAATTGGCCTTTCAAAATAAAATCCCTCTCTTAATCACTGAACTATCATGAGAACTCACTACAGGAGTTGTTACATTTGAGTATTCTGCATATCTAACCGTAAACTTCACGTGGGGTTCCTCAAGGCAAGGTTATTCGTATAGCGACCTGTTAAATGTAAATGCTATTAAAAGTACTCTACATAAAACGAAGAATCTGAGCAAGATCGAAGAAGTTAATAAATACGATGATTTAAACTGGACTGCCAGAGTGTGGCGCCCTGGGACCACCTCCATGTCAAAAGCCCAATACTTTGGTTATAGACAGTGGTCAGAGCATGATCATAGTTGTGGCAAGGCCCAACATAGTAGACAAATGTTTTGGATGAGATTGGTTTGTTACGTGAAGGTATTAAAAGCCCTGTTTTAAAAGATTAAGAAATTGTTTTAACAAAAATGGTGGTATGGCCGTGAACCTACAGCTGCAAAAAATGTAGGTTCCTCACTGGGCCAAACTCCCCCAGAGGTTCATCAAAATAAGTCAGAACTTTTTGAGTAATGCTGGTAAGAAGTAAACAAATAGAAATGAATAAATGATAAAAGACCTATGCAGAATTTAAGTCAAGGGACAGCATTAGGGCCACAGGTAAGAAACTGATCAAAGTGATATAAAACAGAAGGATTGAAAACTGTTCTTTTAAGGTGGACATTTCTTGCAGAGTGCAGCCCTCGGCAAGCTGACTGTCTCTGGGGTGAGGGCAGCAGGTGCTGACATCGCTGCCAGCCCCACCTCTCCATAACAAGACATCTTGTCCCCATGTAGAGGCCTCCACTTCCTCTGCTAATTACCTCCCACAAACAAGCAGCAGATTGGGAGATGATGATGTGCAAATAGAATAATGGGAGAAACTCAACAGAGGAGAGAATTGGCTGTATTTGTTCTTATTGAAGTGGATGTGGGTTCTTATGGAAGGAATGAATCTGAAGGTGCTTCCCAGTTCATATGTTTATATAAAAGGTGTTGCATCAGGCAAAATCTTTGCCAGAGCTAATTAAGTCTTTGTCACCACACACACACACTCATGCTTTATGACCTATCTGTGTTCACTGACACACTGCTTGCCCCCTTCTCTCCACTCAGAATTCTTGTGTGCACCTTCTGTCTGTTGTCCTCAACTGCATGGTCCCTGTTCGCCCAAGACGCCAGATCATCTACCCGCTGGAGGAGCTTGGCATCAACGCCCCATCCAAGATGATCACCGAGGAGCAGGTGGGCTCAGTGGCAGCTGGCTGACAGGATGTAGCATGCCAGAGAATGCAGATAAGCTGAAAGCTGTTGGCTGTTTGGAGAGGATGGAAGTAGATACAACAGAGTACCTAATCTGACCACTAGAGGGTGCTACTCCAAAAGAGAAAGACCCAACATCACAGAATGTTCACTCTGTGATAATCAGTAAAAGTCTAACCAAATACTTCTCTTTCCTTACATTTCAGAGGAAAGTATACTAAGATACTTTTTACTCCTCTAGATTTAACTGCAGCAGCCATTTTTATATTTTTTCTTTCTCTCTTTCTTTAGCTGATCTTATCTCTTGTGATTTATTTTAAAGTCATTTACTTTCAATATTTACTATATACACAGCAGCCCTCTTTATTACCCAAGGCATCACCGTGTACACTTACATGTCCATTTCACTCCATCACACGCAGCTTGCCCCTGACTCTTGGGTAACGCAGCAACCATGATTTCCAGAGCACCATGCAGATAAGAGCACACTTCTCAGCTTTGTGTCAGCCTCCTGATGGAGGCCTGAGCCTGAGCGCTCACACATTAATCAAATTTAAAGCACCTGTTCCCTCTCTGTCAATACAGCATCATATTACACTGAGCAATGCTCATTGTGTGTAGGAAAGGTGAGGCATCACCAGGATGATAACGACCACTGCACCTGCTCTACACTGCACACACACACACATAACAAATCCTCCTCATATGTTTAAATTAGACATTCAGGTGCATGTAAGTTGGAATTTAATGTAAATTTGATATATTTAATCCAATAATCAGACGAAATACATTTCAAAATGGTTAATAAAGGTTAAGATGTGATATTCGGTTGATACACTAATGGCTAATGATACATGTTCATTTATATAAAACTTTCTGTTATTATCGGTTCTGCTCTTATTGCTGTAGCCCAGCAGCAGCAGGTCTGCTCTGAGGAAAAGGGCACAAAACAAATGCGTTGAATGCGAATGACTTCGTGGCTTCTTTTCCATCAGATTTTTGGGAATTGGAGTTGTAGAGATCTGGGCTTGAGAATATTGTTTTAAATAGAATATAACCAAGACAAGTAGAACATTTTTTTGAGATTATCTGTGAGGGTGAACCTCTAACGGTACTAACACATCTATTTTGGGGGGGATTTGAAAGAAGTAGAAAAATGTATGGTTGTTGCTTTGTGGTTGGCTGACGTATGACATGCATGTTTATTTCTGTATTTCTTTATTTATTCATTGATATGCTGAAAACTCTTGAGTGGAACGAGGCTGTACCATGCAACAGATATCAGATATGGAGACCTCTATGGAGAAATAATTTCAAGTATTACACAAAGGTTAATTCCACCCTCAGGTTTCCTCCTTTTGTGTGATACAGTTTTCCATCCAACATGGTGCATTGTGGGCCCAATCAACTTAATTATGGATGATGAAGGAGCAATTAGTGAAGTGAGATCACAGAGTGAACCAGACATGCTAGGCGGTGGAGGAAAATTAGAACATTGTGTTCTCCTAATTCCTCTGAGAAAGTCTTTTAATTATTTTGATTTGATTCCTACCACATTCAGTGTGTGTTACTGATGGAAACAACAAACAACATTCCTATATGTCCATGAATAAGTAACAGTCTGTTTTGGGGAAAAAATGAGAAAGTAAAGGTCACATGGTACTGGGCAGTGTTGTAAACAACAAGCTCCTATTCAGTTAGTGTAGTTCGATTCATCACCATCTGTTTAGTGTTAACTACAGACAGAAATAACTGCACACTAAACACACAATTAAGACTGGAGCGCATATCTCCACAAGGCTTATTAGGTCTCTGACTGCACATTGGCAATATAAATTCAGACTTTGATTGTTTTTTGCAGCTGAGTCAGCTTCATCTTAGCAATACATTATGATATTTGCACGTATGCTGGAAAAGTATAAAACATTTTGAATCTGCATTAGATTGAGTGGTTATAATACATTTTTGTAATTAGACAGAGGTGGTCATGGAGAAACCTGTGTCCTACAATTGCTGAAACACAGCAAGTTTGCTTCACAGTCTGTTGTGTCTATTGCAAGATACACTGGACACCCAAAATAAAGCAAGCTGGTTCTCTCTGAGGAATCATGATAATCTCCATTATATTTTTTAGATTACAACCCTTGCTGCAGCGCGGGTGCCCGCAGCAATGATCACTGCATTGTTACTATGTTAAATTTTGACCTTAAGATGACTGTATTGGTAGATAATTGCCAGATTTTTTTTTTCATACACAAATTTGGCCTGAAATGAATCTCAGATGGTCTGAGGTTTCCATTTTTACAACATATAGCTGATGTGTGCCACATGTGAGCAAAAATGAATGTAACTGACTGACTTTGTGTTCTAAATGTAGCATGAGAGCATGAAAAAATAGGGGGCTCCCTTTACATCTTTATATATTCTTTTTTATTCATTGTCCTTTTTATTGTCCATTTTGTGTATATCACCACTGCCCTTGTTTCTCCTTTTATTTTAGATTCCCATCTTATTTCCATCATTTTATTTTTTGTGTTTATCAGCTTTAACCCAATCTGTGTTTTTTCTTCCATCTTTTTCTTATACTAAGCACTAAAGCACCAGTAACCAGTAAAGGTCCTGCCAGAAACCTCTTTCCTTCCGTCACACACACTTATGTTAAAAAAAGAACATGAAAGTGCCCTTTACAATTTTGACTCTGTGAATTTTTTATGCTGAAAGTTGGGCAACGTATTTCAACAAGCAGACTAAGTGCCAGATAGATCCAGCTGTGGTGGATGTCATTCAATTCAATTCAAATGAAAAAAAGTAGACCTCAGTCAGTGCTGCTTTTAGTGCTTTAATAATGGAGGATATTATCACTTTTTTGGGATTGAAACTTCGAGATATTTTGCCTTGATTTTTGGAACTACAAGCCAAAAAGTAGTATTTTAAAGTTTCAGTTAAATCACTGAATCTCTTTCTCTTGTGCTCTCACTGCCCCCTTTTTCTTTCTCTCACTCTCTCTCTCTCTCTCTGTGTCACTCTCTCTCACTCAGCCACCATATGCTCTCAGCCTCCTCAGCAGAAAGTTGACTCTGGAGCCAAAGGTCACCATTAATGCCAGGATTGTGGTGGTGGGAGCTTCAGAGACAGGTTTATCTTTCCTCGAGGTTTTTGCTTTTTGGTGAGTCTGCCTCATCTCCCAATGTGGTTCTCCAACATCATGTATCCTTTAAAGTAAGACGACAGGAAGCTTGAACCTAAATGACTGCGTGAGGTAATGATTTGTAGCAGCAGATCATATTACCGTAAGGATTAAGCTTCAGTTTATCTCCAAATGTCCCCAAGGGAACAACTAATATTGGAAAAATAATTTTTTTGGTGGGTTGGAAGAAATTCAGCCCTTCTAGATTGTTGGTTTTCTTTCTTCTTCATCGCGTTTTATTCCAGTAATCCAGTCTACGGAAATGTCTCTAGTTTGGACGTGCCGTGTGTCTGCCTTAATGCTTGCTTTGTGAGATTAACCACACTGCCAAATAATAATCAGAAGCACACGGCTGCTGATTTAGAGTGAGCTGATAGCTGCCTGGCAACTAGGGTCACAAAAAAATACAACAGATAAAACAATATTTGCTTTGCTTGTTAATTTTTGGCTAATATATATATTTTTTTGAATGATTAACAAATAACAATTTTGAACTTATTTCATTATCAAGCACAGAGAACCGATTTTCAAGACAATTGAATTAAGCTGGTCAGTGATGTAAATTGATTTGTTCTTGGTATTTTTCCCTGGAAATGAGAAAAAATCAATAAAAGTTGGTATTAGAGATATTCTAAAACTGCAGTATGTCAGCAGAGATTTTTGCATCAGTGTTTTCTGAGAGAGAAAGCACCACAGTGCACATAACCGGCGGTGCTGGCAGATCAGTGCTGTGATGGGCACACACAGCTGTCAAAGGCCTGGCATTCAGCAGGGCCAGCGCTGGCCCTCTTTAATTAGCCACTCCACTGTTTCCCTTGTCAGGGATCTGCTGCAGCGATCTGTGTTTGCTGTCGCTAATGAGTTGACTAATGAGGCAGTTAGTGTCCGCTGAACTAATGGTGAAACGGCAACGCATTGAGAGGGTGAATGATGGGTCAGTTACGGCCTGCTGGGGCCCCCTTATCAGCCTTCCCCAAACGGCTACCCCCCACCCCTACATAGTGTTCCATGTGCTCACTGTGACTCCAGCCTAAAACCACCACCCCCCACTTTAATACTGACTGCGACGGGGTCAGACAGATAAAGAGCTCTGCGGTGGCTCGGCCCTCTCCTTGCCTCGATCGGGCTGCGGGGTCAGTGTGGCTGTCTGTCACCAGCTGATAACAGCTCAAATCCAAGGGCCTGGTAATTTAGTCACGTCCAGACACCAATAATGGGCCTTAATGCCTCGGTGCTGTGGCATAAATCCACCTTCTGTTGCAGATTAACAATGAAAGTTTGACTGAAATGGCCGTCTGATTGTTTTGATTATTGTTGTTGTTGGTCACGGGGGATCAAGCCCCTGATGGTGCAAAGCTCAGAGCCGCAGCCAACGATATATGCGAAGACCTATTTTTACATTACAGTGTCACTGTCATCTGTAAACGTGTCTCGCTAAGTCAGTATATTTTATTGGTTAACAAATCACAACACTTTATTTGTGAAAAACTTCACTGTTTATCCTATTATATCCACGAAATCTGGGGTAAATCTAAGCTTTTCGCTCTTTATTTGTTTAGCACTTTTCAGGCACAGGGCAATTAAAAGTGCTTTACATGAAAACACTAAACGGCATCAAGAAGAAAATTAAAAGCAATATTTACCAAAACATTGCACATTAAAACAGATCAAAAGAGTTCAATTGAAAAATAAGAATAAGCTCAAATACAATAGATAAAAACAAGAATTAATGTTACAGAGCAGTGAAAAATATTGATGAAAGCCTTAAATTTGATTTAAGAAAAGGCAGTGGCCGACAGAGAAGTCCTCAGTCTTGAGTCTTCAGTGTGGGTGCGGACTTGCAGTTTTCTTGGAGTTTGTTCCAGATATGTGTGGCATAATAATAAACGCTTCTTCTCCATGTTTTGTTTTGATTCTGGTGCCAGACGACCCAAGAGGTTTGGATGGTTCATAAAGTAGCAGCAGATCAGAAATCATTCAGTGTTTTGTAAACCAATACCAATATTTTATCAATATCATCATATCATCATATATCCAAACAACAGAAGTATTTTTTTATACATTAAAAGATTTTCATATTATGACAAAGTGGAAATCCATATGGATTACGTGAATGTTTTGAAATTAATTTGATCATTAAAGGCATTAAATGCTTCACTTTGGTCTGAATGATCAGGCTGCTCCTCACCCTGACCCTTCATCATTTAAGGGTTTTAATAATCTAAGGTTTATTCATGGTGCCTGTCTGATAGCCTGCAAAGTCAGAGATTGATGGGAATGTGGGTTAATACTGAGAGACGTGCATATGGATGCTTCCAGCATTTTAAGATGTTTGGGCTTTGTTTGCCACCTAAAATAATTAGTGAAACCACTAATGCATTTGTTCATTCTTTTTGGCCAATACTGTGGCTGAAGCTGTGCAGCCACACTTGCTAAATGGACTGAAAGTTAGCCCTCAAGATGTTTGCAGTTTTTTTTCTTCAATATTTTGTGAAACAGAAGCATAGACACACAAATCTGTGTCTCACTAAAAACTGAGAGAGAATATCTGTTTCTGACTGAGGAACTGATTACTTTAATAGGCTAGAATCTGCAAGTGTTTTGTCCTTATTTCTGTCATGAATGATGAGTCAATTCTAAAAATAAGCTGTTTGTAAAAGATGAGGATAATTTCCCAGCATCTGGTGCAGTACGTGATTGTATTTGCGGATCAGAGCCGGTGGGTATTCGTTTTTGCGAGAAGATGAGATAGGAACCGAGCAGTATGTGTGATAAGGTACATCCACCACCACCATTCACCGTACGAGCTATTGTTGCTGTTATCACTAATGTAATGTCCTTTAGGACACAACAAAAGAGGCTATTTGCATCACAAGAGACGTTTATACTGAGGACAGTAAAATACACACACAGGGTGGGAGGCAGGACCAACAGATACATCAGTAGAGATTTCACACAGCTCAGAGGATTCGGTTTTAAGTGTATGCACTGTTAGGTTTCACACAGGATGTGTGAGCTAAGATACATGCCAGCTCAGGTGTTCAACACTTCTTGTAATTTGCCCCCCTGAAATCTTCGAACGTCTTATAATGAAAGGTACAATTAGTGATATAAACAGAGAAAAATAACCTGGCATCAATCTCAGATTAAATGACTAGGACATTATGTTTTCTTTTCCATTAACCAATGTCACTGATCGTATTGGCTCCACAGAGTAGACTGATTTCCTGGTTAAACAATAATCTGTTTACAGGCCACGCCTAAATCAGCTTGAATGCATTCTTTGCCATTCCTCCGACATGAATATAATGATAATAACTGTTTGATAGAATTCCTTTCTCACTCTTAGTATGGCTTAATGGATATGCACAGTAATAAAATATGCAAGTTTCAAAATGGATCAAACATTAAAAAGTTAAAGACATGGTCAAAAAAATAATAAAAATATTAAGGTAGAGAAGAAACAAATGTTTAGCAGGTAGGAGGCCCAAAAGCAGCAGAAGGAAAGTAATAATCACCGTGAACAAAGCAAATGGTTTTGAGAGAAAACATGAGTCTTCAGTTTTGATTTGGATGATGACACAGTTGGATGTTTTTTTGGGGAGAAGTGCTGACTGATCAAGCAGCCATGGAGGACACAGGAGTGCTTGGAGTAGAGGCGGTGCTGGAAGATCTGAGAGACAGGTGTATATGAGGATGTGTATGGATGGAGAAGTCATGACGTGTACAGTTATAGGACGCCAGTGTAGCTGGTTAAGAACCAAAGTAATATGGGAATATTTTTGGTATGAGTCAGTAAGCGGGCAGCTGAGGTTTGAATATGTGCAGCGTATTGCAGACATTGCTGGTATATATTACTCATGCAGACTGCCAAAGGAGAGATTTTTGTTCATTCTTTACTTTTTAATAATTTACTTGACACCACTTGCAGCAGCCAGGGTTGTAAATGCTGCTACAGAACCTCTGAAAGAAGAATATAATCATTGGAGCCATTAAATTTGTCCTTCCTGCAAAAAATATTCCTCTGTTCACAACGCTTACACTGTGTTCTGTATTCACTGTGTTCTAGCAACAAGCACTTATGTTTTTCAGCATTGTTTGTTCTCTCGTAGCCCTCACCTGAGATTCAACAACTTGACCCTAATTTCGACACATGGTTTTCCAGGCGACCACAACTATGAGAATGTTGGGTTTCTGTCCACAAAGTGAGTGCATGTAACAAAATATGACACGACAGATTGATAAGTTCAATGCCCACCAAATATCTATATTCATTTTGCAACATAATCGTCTGCCAACTCAACACACTTGCCAAAAATAATACAACTAGATTGGGTGCTATACACCTCACAGAACCTCGGAAATCTATCTACAAGTTAGAAGTAACTTTTCTAAAAACGGTAATAAAAAAACAGAAGCATCAGTTCAGTTTATTATTCATTGTGTCAAGTTTGATTTTCTTCCTGCAGCCACACATACACTGACCGAGAGCTTGCTCACATCCCTCTACGCTCCTGTGTCAACATGGTCACTGGAAAGATGGTGGCCATCAACAGGGAGGCCAAATACGTGCTTGTGTCTGATGGTAGAAAGGTTTCCTACGATCACCTCATCTTATGCACAGGACTGCAATACCAGGTGTGACAATCTAAGTTCGCTAAAGGATTACATGATTGCATATATTTCCATATTATCCAAATTTGTTTCTTTAGTATACAACACATTAAACAATAATGACATATCTCCCTCTCAGCTTATCAGGCTTCAAAGCAACATCGGATGGTTTAAAGCAGAAACACTGGTATAAAACTGATATTTGACATTACAATTAAACCACAACCACATACATTCAGGAAGCTGTAATGAAAATGTTTTTTGTAGTATATTTTACTACAACTGTGGTCAATATGACCATCAATTATTTTTATTTGATTAATGACCCATCTATAAAGCATTCTGAAAATGGATGATGGAACCTGATGGAACTGGTATTGGTTCCTTTTTGGTTATGAGTTTATTTATTATCATTATGATTATTATTACTCTTAACATCTTTTATTTCTGTTTCAATATGCTGCTTTAGGTCTTAAAGCTGTTTGGTATTTATCTCCATGATGATAATTATGATTTCTTTCTGTTTGATTCTGTAGGTTCCTTGTCCTTCTGGTTTGGATGACGTCCAGCCCGTCACAGTCTCTGCTCGGCAGCCTAAACTCGACTCTAGGGTTTATACCGGGGTCGTACCGTCCAACCTGCTCCTCATCAACGACCGGTACGACTGTGTGGCTGTGCGGCACTGGCTGAACTCCAACTTTGTGGAGCTAGAGGGTAGGACAACACCTCCCTCATACACACACACACACACACACACACACACACACACACACACACACACACACACACACACACACACACAAAGACACCACACAAAATTAATCCACAGTTGTATGTCATTATTCAGACTGTCTGCAGTGAAGTGCTCCAATATAATTAGTGCCTAATTAGCCACAGAGAAATCTTTCATCTCTGTGAATCAGGTTGGCCTCTTCCATCCATTTTCCAGGCTCATATCAGTCTCTGAGAGCCAGGCTCTTCAGAACAGAGAAAAAAAATACACAGTGTCATTACGCAAAATGAATTTGCTCTCTGAAGGAATTGTGCAGTGATCTAGAGCGAGGCTATTATACATACTAATTAGCATATCCCAGTCATAAAGATACACCATTAATAAATGCAAATTACAACGGCAGACTCAAGTGGTTACCATGTTTATTCCACATTTCAATAAGAACCAGAAATGAAATTAGAAAATGAATCACATTTTACTATTACACTGAAGAAGAGTCCTGTATTTCACTGCTGTAAATTTAATCTAACATTAATAGAAACAGTTACAGCAAATATTTCCCCAAAGCGCATCCAGTCGAAGCTTGAAGTGAGCAATGGAGCGTACAGTTATTGATCGCAGCAGAAATGTTTTGTGTGCTGGTGACCTTGATAGGTGCAGCTGCTCATTCTCCTCTTTCAGCACCACGGACAGAGACAGTGAGCCACAGCACCAAAACATTACTTTAGTCAGTGGCCCCCAATCCTTGTTGCCGCCACGGCAACAAACGCTGTCCTTTGAATTTCCCCTAAGCTGTTAGAGATGAGGGGCACTCTTCGATGATTTGCCGTATATAGGAGCTTGTACATTCTGTGAAATTACAATAGGGTTCTCAAGGATGCATTCGCTCAGGAAAATTAATTTAGATCGTCCAATTTACATTGTTACATTTCCAACTGCACGTATGTGGACTGCACAGGGTTCATGGATCAGGAATTTGAGGGTCTCTTGTGCAACATATGGGATTGGAGAAAGGCTGTACAACCTTTATCCCAACCATTTCCAAGGCTGTTTAGTAAAATGAGGAGATCAGGAATGCATTATTAGTGTAGAAAAGCTTACAGTGAATAGTAAAATACATTTACACCAAGCCTCTGTAGTGGAATAAAGGAGCTGCCATGAAAAATATTGGTTTATATAAGAAGTAATTTCTCTTTGATCACTATTCTCCACAGTTTTGACAAACCTCACGATTCTTAATGACAAATAATACTACTCTGCTGTAAAATTAAAACTGTTACAAAATGTAAAAAGATACGCACTATAGGTCAGAAAATATATAAAACTTGCTTACAGACACATAACACTGATGTACTTATTATCAAGTTGTTGTTGCTCACAAACAATTGACTAATACACAAGCCGCACACATGCAACTCTAATTCTGTCCACTTGATGAATGTCAGTCCAATATTCTCTCTGCTTCTAGCAGCCGAGTGTTTATGGATTCTTTGTGTTTTCAGATAACGCTGTCATTTATGGGAACAGCATCGATGTTTACACCACTGTGGAGACTTTGCTCAACCTCGGCATTCAGGGCTCCCGCATTCATCTGGTCCTCCCTCCATGCAGACCCACCTTCTCTAGTTTTAGTGACTGTACCGTACAGGGGGCTGTGTTGAAGGCCTTGGCAGAAGCCAAGGTCCAGGTTCATCACAGCTGCTTGCTGGCTCAAATGAACAAAGAAAAAGATGTGGATTGGCTCACATCGTTGTCATTCATCACAGATAGCGACCCCCTCGATCTTCAGTGTGGTGTAAGTCTGGTGTCAGTCCACTGGCTTCACTTTCTGCTGGTTTTATAAGCCTAAATATCAAATTTGGCATGTTTCATAGTGGTGTTTTATGTTTACCATGACACTGTTCCATGGCTAAACACCAAAGTGTACCCTTAGAGTGAGACTGATCATCAAGTCACAAAGATGCTGATTGGATTTTTTCCTTTTAGGTGTTCATCAATCTCTCCAATAAAGGTGTTGACTACGATACCTTCAGGAGCATCAACGAATCCTTTCTGGTGTTCGATGGCAGACTAATAGTGAACGCCTCTTTCCACACCAATGATCCTGCCATTTATGGAGCTGGGACTCTCACCAAATTCTCGTTGTGCTACTACGCTAACGAGTTTACCCACGCTAACTTCAACTCCAGGGAGGTGGGCCAAGACCTGGCGGCCAAGTTGATGCCTCACTTTGACCCAACATTAGAGCTCGCCACCGAACCTCCACCTGACTTGGATCATCTCATCCCAATCTACAATGAAGCCAAGATTCAAGGTTTGATTTGTTCTCATTACTAAAGTTTCAGAGGACATTCTGTCTTGGCTTATTATGTCCTAATTTTTATTATACAGGTTACAGAGTAGTACAGTAGCAAATACTTGCAAAACCCAAGACTGATTCTTGACTGGTTGACAGTGCAACCAATGCTAGTGACCAATAAATTGAATATTGATTAAATGGATTAAAAATATTTAACTGGCAGAACAATAAAAGGACAAGCACCATTAATTTTTTGCACACCATAATATCAGGTGCTCAGTGGAAAACACCGACAGATTTCTTTTATTTGATTTTTGGAAAGCTAAAGACTAGCTGTGACATAACAAAATTAAACTAATTTGATAGAAAAATGTATTTCTGTATTTGCAGGATTTAATAAGTCCTGTAAAGAGTCACTACTTAAAAATACTTGATTGCTCTAAAAGTAAACTAAAGTAGCCCCTGAATGTAAATCTCTTTAATTTATGCCCTAAACAAGGGTTTCCTCAACTAAATAAATGCTTAGTTGACTAATAGTCATGTCATGTTCAGTCAACAAATCTGATATGTTTATTGACTGAATCCATAATCTATGAACATTTTGTTCCATTGTGCTTTTCTTCCTTTTCTTCCTGACCATACCTGTGTTTGTTTTCATCTAAGAGAATTTACTGTGCAGACATTTTTTCATTGCACTTTTGGTGATCATTTTCCAATCTTTCACCACCCACCCACTGCCCACTTTTATTGTGGCCGATACTCAGACAGGCTGTAACAAAGCCGTATTCTGTTCCTGCTTATTCACAATCTAACCAAGGCCACTCCACAGGTCACATAAACAAAATAACCACTCTACTCTGCACTTCTCACACATAAAATACATGAACTTTTCAGAGGGAATTTAATGTCCAGCCTTGTACTGTATGACTGAATCTGAGGCCATTGGTGTGTTTGGAATATTTGAACACAGGGTTTGTTGGGGTAATTTTGTTTGACAGTAATGTCTTCTGGATTTTAGCACACAGACATACACACACGTGAATTTCTGAACTTCCTTAAGGTCAGTAAAAAAACATTCACATCCAGTCTGACCTTCATATTTTCTTCCCTCTTCAGGTGGGAGGGTGACTGGAGGTTATAATTACCTGCACATTACCAGGCCATCTGCAGACAAATACTTTTCAGCACTAATGCGTGTAAGCTTCATTTTCCAATATGTCTATCACTGTTTGCTTTTTTCTGCTTCTCTTCAATGTTCCAAACTGCAGAAAGTCTGTCCTCTTGTCGAGTAAAAAAGAACAAAACACATTAAATGGGAACTCCAGAGGGATTGGCACTGTATTTATAATCACGTAAAATTTCATCTCATTCTTACCATCCAAACGGTTCCCAGACTGTCACTAACAGTTTCTCTTACTTTGGTCTATATTCATGAATAGAGAAAGGGAAGAGAATTTACAACGGGGCAAGTGGAGGCAGGGAATTACTTCCTTTTACGCCTGGACTCCTATGAAATGGTGGATACGATCACTTGTCTGTCACGGGAGCCCATCCCCGTCTACAATTACCTGAGTCTCTACGGCAAACACCAGCAGCTGCTTGGCCAGCTGTCCTCCAGCTACAGCCAGCGTCTCGTTCCAGACTTGTACAGGTGGGGAACCAAGTCACAACAACACCAAACAATGTATAACGTCAACATTCAGTGTTAACCGAATCTACACTAGCTTTTTCACAGACAAATGCTTGAGGTTTCAAATGCACTAAATCTGCAAATAATTACTCTGTGTGTCTTTAGTACCATGTCCTTCCTTTGTGGTAACATATAGGACTCTGTTTTTTCTCTTAGCAGGTGGAAATGTGCAGGAATTCCCTTTTGTTTAGCAATCCTGCACCCGCATAAATGTAGCAGTTTCTACAGGGGAGATATGAAGATCTCACACAACATGCAGATTATCTGAACCAAATTTCCTTTTCTAGACATTTCTTTAGTAGAGGCATCACGCTTTGTACCCATGATAAGGGTAAATGGTAAATGGACTGCATTTCTATAGCGCTTTTCTAGTCTTGAGACCTCTCAAAGCGCTTTACAATGTTTGCCTCTCATCCACCCATTCATACACACATTCACACACCGACAGCCGAGGTAACCATGCAAGGCCCACTTGCTTGTCGGGAGCAATTTGGGGTTAGGGTCTTGCTCAGGGACCTTCAACATGGACGGGCAGGGATCGAACCAGCAACCCTTCGACCACCTTACCACCTAAGCCACGTCGCCCCAGGGTATTCAGAGTTTATCACTTAAGATAAAAAACGGCGGAGATGTGCGATGTGTGTAATAAGATGAGCGACACAATATGATAAGAGCAACATGTATAAACCTTATATGTTTTGTTTATACTCTACAGCATATTTCTATGACGCAGTTTTTCGCAACATGTGACAAAACGTGAAAATAATGTTCCCTTTCAAACATTCATGACTGAATTATGGAAACCGCAAATGGAAAACCCACGAGTGGCAAGTGATGCCTGTAAGAATCCAATAGCTCCACCATATGGCCACTTATAAAGTAGTTTACGTTTTGGCGCCACACTCCTGAAATGTAGGAAAAATCTGTTGTTTTTTTCTCTCATGATTTACCTAGTTTAGTACAAATAAGTATAAAACACATTTCATTTCCAAATTGTGATTTTGACTTTATAATGAATGCATAATTGGCTTAAATAAATTAAAATGATAATTTTGCCAATTAGTTTAATGTCAGATTTTTTAACAGTGGTAATGCTTTACATTTTGCACAATTTGTCAAAGCTGTAGTTTTCCAGACAGGTTGTGGGTGTCCTCCAAAAATCATTTCTGCCGATCCCTGCACAGGTTGGTAAGTCTGTGTATCAAAATAACAGACAGCAGGACTAAACAGGCGAGAAGCATTTAGCCGTGCAAAGTGTCTTTTGTTCACGTACTGTCTGTGTTTGCTGGTGTGACTTTGGGGCGTGTGTTTGTGAAATAGCGGGTGACCTGCTTCTGAGGTTTCAACACAAATGACCCCCAGACATGGACGGCCTTTGTCCCTCTGGTCCTAATCTGTTTATGCAGCTCCCAAATCTGTCTTTCTGCTCGGGAAGGAGCAGACAAAGGCTGAGCCACCCTGCAGTGGTCACCAGGGTCTGAACAGCGGTTATTGAATGTGGATACCTCGTCGGGCCGTGTCATGCCTCTGAATGAGCTGACTCTTAAAGTCATTGTTGAAGCTGACTGAGCATCATTAACCGTTAAAATAATTGATTGACCAGGCTGCAGTTGGGGGGTTATTCAACCACCACAATTAGTGGTGCTTCTATGTGTGTGTGTGTGTGTGTGTGTGTGTTGGTCATGTGAATTCCTGTGAGAGTTTTCCAATACTGGCCTTTTATTTAACATCACATATTAGTCAGTTGGTCTCCTCCCTGCCACTAAAATGAAAAATGTCTCTCCACTTGCAGCTGTGAGTTAGATTTTCTTTGCATATATTATTTACTTAGTCGCTTATTTATCTCATGAGATTCCTGCCACTCACACTAAATACATTTTGGTGGTTTGCTCAGACTTTTCTGCTCTTATAACAAATACTGTCCGGAATGAAATTGATAAAACGTTAGTCAGACACTGTTTAACTACACACCATGCCATGGGTGGACTGCACAGGACTCTGTGGATTCACCAATGTACATGATGTGTATGGGAGGAAGCCTGCCAGCTGAGGAAATGCATTATTATTATGTTTAATGATTTCGTAAATTGCTCTTCTATCACATAATGTGTCTGTTAGTCAGAGTAAGTATTTTAATTTACACTGTTTTCAGTTTAATTATGGTGTTTACAAGATGTGTAAAAAATTTTTTTTTTAAATGTGCTTTAAGATTAAAGTTTTGACATACATGTACACATAAACAATGTTGAATTGAGGCCATGTAAGTTCTCTTTGTACAAAATCAAGCTAAATCTGAGATCAGTAAGAATTGTGGTTATCTGTCTGATTGGGCTCAGGGACGTTTGGATCTGATTTTGTTTGTCTCTACCCTACAGTTTTAGAACCACGGGACGTAGCCTAAATGGATCAAGAACTCTAGTCCCAGAAGCAAATTGGTCTTCTTAACTCAATGTGAAACAAAGGAAAGTTCCTGACTTTCTGATAAATTTCCTGGGTGTAAATGGCGCTGTGGATTTTCGTCTTTCTGTCTTGCAGTTTCTTCAAACAGAGATGGTTCATGGCCATTTATCACGACCGTTTCCCTGACTTCCAACAGGAGCTTCGTCAGATCTTTGCAGAAACTTACATTGAGGTATATTTATTTTCTTGAATTTTCATGCTTAAAGTTCGCTGTTCGGTGTTGGGCAATTTAACTGGGGCATGAACACACACAGTTACTGGGTCGGTGCTTCCATTCTTTGTTTGTCTTTCCTTCTTCTTTTTTTTTTTTAAATTTTCAGCTACCTAACTCTTAAATTAGTTAATAAATTCCAACAATATCAGTCACACTCATGTCATGCTTGTTTTTAAGCCTGGTCTCTGGTGTCATTGCAGGACGGGGATTCCATAGATGATCTGATCCAGAATCTGGTGGAGGGAAAGCTCGAAATAAACAATCCAGGTCTCCATTTAAAGCAGGTGTTTCAGCAAAATGGCGGACAGGAGGCGCTGAGGCACAGCACATCAAACTACCTGAACTACAACAGGAACCTGATGCCCATGTTCGCCCGGCCTGGAATGATGTGATTAAAACGACTGAGGCTCTTTGTTTATGTCCGCACATGTGGGTTGTTACCGTCAGAACCATATAAACACAGGTATCATGCAAGGTCCACTTTAAAAGATGATGACTAGACAACGATGTGATCTTTAAACAGGAGATTTGACTGAACCAGTAAGTGATGAGATTTTTCAGTGTTCAAATTGAATCACAGGTCAGGAGGTCAACTTGGTTGGTGGTCTGTTCATTAGATGAAATTGCAAGAAATCACATCCTCCTGTGTACTATTTTTTTTTATCTTGCATAGCTCACGTTTTACTGCTCTTTTATCGTTTGTTCGAGTGGGCAGGTTCGTTGCTCATAATCATAGAACATTTCAAATGCTTGATTTAGACTCAGGTTAGATTTTGCAATCTGGCTAAATTTCTGCTGAATGAACATTAATAATAAAATGAAAAATCTGTGTTTGCACTCGAATTATTTGTGTGGTCCTTGGCAAAATTTGGAAATGAGCCCAAGCAACATAATCATACATCTACCAACCAAAACCTGCTTGTTTGATGAGATTACTGAACTCCAAACAACCCAAAACCATTTTATAAGATCATTTTCTTAGGAGTGTGGAGTGTCAAAATTTCTCTGCTTGAAATGCTGCTAAATATGTATTGAACATAAAATAACATTTTGACTATAGTTGAAAACATTTTCATTGCAGCAAAAATGGTTAGAACAGTATATACAAGTGCAAAAGTGCGTAAAATGAGTAAGCTGTGAACAAACCAATCTGCATCAATCAATTCATCCATCTTATTTGGGAGAAATTAAAGCAATGTTGTTCTAATATTCCCTTCCCTGATTGTAAATGTGTGACTGGAATGATTCCACTCCAAAATGCTGCTGTCACTAAATAAAAAGGCTAACACTCGGCTGTTCCTCTCTAGTTCAAGATTCAAATGACACATTTTCATTGTTGTGAATGTCTGCATTTCACAGTGTAATAGGTTTCATCCGTTTCTATACTTGGTATGGCAGATACACTTGTGTATGTTTATGTTTTATGGAGTTATTAAAGCAATTATTATTACTTCTTAATCAATATTTCATTCATGCTTAAGTTCAGTGTTTTCTTGTGATTTCTTGGTTGTTTTTTTTTGTCTGATCAATCAGCCAGTCTTGTGTGCACAGATCATCAGAAGGTACTCAAAAAATCCTAAAATTTTACAAAAGTTGTTTATCCACTGCAAAAACTCTTGCAGACGCTACCATATACAGTATGTAACAGTTTGTTTAGCACTTCCACGGTCCAAACCTCCTCCACAGCAGCACAAATTGCGTTTTTCTTCACAGCCAACTGTAACTGTGTGTCGTCTGAGCACAGAGACGCACAATAGTGATCCAGCAGCGTGACCAATAGCACAGGCCCATATAGCTGCTTTAGATGAAAGTGGATTTGTGAGCCTTTGGGGGGAGGGGGAGGTGGGTACAGGGTTATGGTACAGCTGTATGATAATGAGAGCTCAGCACACGCCTCTCAGCCAAATAACCGCACACACACACACGCACGCACACACATATGTCCCAAACCTACAAGACCCAAAGGCATCTAACATTGGGGGTGGGGGGCAGGAACAGGGACAAGGACAGGGACAGGGACAGCTTATCTTGCTGGGAGAAAATAATAAAAGTCAGATGTGTTTTTATCTGTATATACTGTTAACTGAAAACTTTACTTAAAAAATGCAGTAACTTTATATCATCAAATTCAGGAAAATTTCTGGTAAATTTCTGTTTTTTTTTTAAAGAGAATCTCCTAGATAAATGCACTTGTAGTATCAGTAAGAGGGGGCTCGCTAAGTGCAACAATGTGTGTCAATATCAGAGAGGACATTTAGAATAATGAAGGAATGATTTGGTTGATTTTGTTAATGCAATTGTTGGCAAGAAATGCGAATGGAAATTTCAGTTCAATTTAAAAGCTTTAATGTGATATCAGAGGACAACGCCAGACAGCTAGCTAGCTAGGCCGCAGCTGCGGTGCATTCCGGACAACTTGAGATTTCCAACCTGATACTTGTAAAACTGCTTAGGAACAGCTGTCGGAGTTGGAGTTCCAACTGGGAAGCTCAAGGTGTTTTCAGTAATTGACTTCAGTTCTGAGATCACGGAATAAACGAAACAGTGTGACAGAAACACACCAAAAGAACTGAGTGGATAATGTTTTCTTTGGGCAGACTTGGGTAACGTTGAATCATATTTTCCACTTCTTCCAAAATAGCCTTTGCTTATGGATGGAGTTTAGACAAACTTGTGGCGATACTGTTGAGTGACTTTATCCTCGTAAATCCATACGCAATGCCATCACGGCTGCTGTCACCGCAAGAAGCCAACCACCTTTTCCCAGGAGCAGCATTGACAAAACATTCCTCACTGTCTTCTGTGCTTGCTGTGTAGCGTCAGATAAAAGGACCGTAATTGCGGTGTTTTTAAGAGCAGCAATTTGTGTTTAATCTCAGGTATCTCTGTGAAATAGACCTTTCTCCACTGCTTTGATGCAGCTAAAACAGACAACATCGATCACTGTCCTCAATGTAATGCGGCCCTCCATCTGTTTAACCAGCTGCCATTGAATGAACGACAAAATGTTTCATTCCCAAACTTCCTTCCAGAAAAAAATGAAGCTGGCAGTTTGGTGTAGTGCCTCTGGCGTGTTAGCATTTCTGTTAGCATCTGTATTGCTTCCTTCATGTTCTGCCGCATTGGCTCCCATCAGTGTTAACCCAGCTCATGTAACTCCAGGGTTGGGGAAATCTTCTACATAGTTCCCTGGGGAGGTGTGTCGTTATTTTGTTTTGACAGGTTGTCAACTAGCTGCCTACTTACTTCTTTTTGTGCTTAGCAATAGCAAAACAAGTTGAATGCAATGACGCAACACTGCAATGGTGCCACCATACATGAGCCTGTGGTGTAAATCATCATCACTACTTTTTATAGAGACTAAATTGTTAAGCCTTTCCTTTTGTTACGATCTGATAGCTTGTGCACAAATTATACGATTAAAATGTGTGCAGTGAATCATTATTTCAATTCCCAGATCTACATTTAACGAATCAAGATAATCAGTCAATTGAAACACTGCATTGAATTGACAGTGACAGAAAGGAACCCCAAGAGGGAAAATACCAAAATAAACATCTCATTTCATGCCCAACTGCTCTGTTGTTATGTTTGTATTTGTGCGTATTTTGATTGAAGTATAAAGTTTGCCTAGAGATAAATATCACTGGGAATAAAGCAACAACTATTTGTGTAAACTGACTTTACGTAACAGCAAGCCATTGTTAGTTTATTATAGAATTTTAAGTGAGGCTCATGTTTATGATTAATGTAGTTTCTTCATCATGGTTCCACACTCCAAACCCGTTGGTGGCACAATGGTACAATTGTGCAATTATCTATACGCAACAGAGCCAGTCGCAGAAGCACACACACTCATGGCAACAGGAGTTTTATAAAGCAATGACTGAGGAAATTGATATGTGATTTCGTCAAGATGGCGTGAAAACAGCAGCTGTTAGAGCTCGCACTGAATTTGGGGGTTTGGTATACTTAGTGTTTGATTACACTTAAATAAAAAACAACTCAATATTTACATATGCTGACTCATTAAACACCCTTAAAATTCCTGCGCCATACTTAAAAGAGCCAGCTGGTTACTTCATTTAAAACTTTTATTTGAATGCGCATGCTCACCACACAACACAATTAAATGTGGAGACATTTGGCTTGTCATCCCTCACTGAGGAAGACAACTGACTCATATCCGAGAGCGGGGATCTGATCTGACCTGCAGGAATTGGGTTTGATGTGTTTTAACTAAGAGATAATCTTGGTTTGTCCCATTTGGAGACGCTTGATTCACAAAAAGGAGCGCACTGATTACGCACAGCACGCGTCGACGATATCTGGGGGACAGATTGTTTTGAGGGGCCCTCATTTTTTTTTCTACCATGCAATTTCCTTTTCAATCACAGCCGGGTCTACAGCTTGCACAAGCGCGGCCATTGTAATGCAAAACAGGCAACCCTCGTCTATTAATTATGTATGCGTAAAA
Organism: Brotula barbata; assembly: GCA_900303265.1. Lineage (NCBI taxonomy): Eukaryota > Metazoa > Chordata > Actinopteri > Ophidiiformes > Ophidiidae > Brotula > Brotula barbata. Next base: position 47,367 of record OMNV01000924.1, on the reverse strand, counting down.
TGAGTGATTCATGTGTCCGGAGTTAACTGTCACGTCTGCACACATGCCACAGAGCAGCTCTGAAATGTTTTGGTTTGTTTTGGTCTGAACCTGCAGTAAGATATAGAATACATTTGGTCAACGTCAACCTAAAACCACATCTGATTTTCGTGCCACTAAAAGTCTATAAATGCATTCTAAATACACACCCGAGACCTCGAACAGATCTTAAATTCACTTTTAGTTTCCGGTGTTCTTATTCCACTGATTAAAAAAAGAAAAAAAGGAAAACCCAAACATCATACTTGTAGGAAACAGGAACCGATTCAAAATTGATTACATCTGTGTTTTCCATCTGTGCGTTCGCTCCATGGCTGCAATTTCACATTTTTTTTTGCGTTTTGTTTTGATTTTCCTATTTCCTTTATTCCATTATTTTACTCACGTCCTCGTCGTTTTGATGTGGACTGACCTCTCTTTCTCGGACAAGACAAATCAGAGCCCCTCACCCCACCTAAAGGAGACACGTAAAGCTGAGGCACGTGTAGATTTCTATAGAAACTCATCAGACCGTAAAAGCGGGAGGCTGCTGGCGTGTGCCCGGGTCGAGACAGGAGGAGGGAGAGAGAGAGAGAGATGGTGGTGGTAGTGGTGGTTGGGGTGTGTGTGTGGGGTGGGGGGTGTTACAATAAAACCCCCAGGTACATCTGCTTTGCAATCTGCAAATCCTCTCTACACCATTCCCCCCCTCCATCCTCTCCATCCTTCCACTCCAAATCCACAGGGGAGATCGGTTTGCGCTGATTGGTCGGATATTAGGCAATGAGGGGGGACGTGGACAATGTCATCATGTCGCCTTAAAAAGAGTGCAGCTATGTGGTGGTGAAAGCACCTCGGGAGGAGAAAAGCGGATCAATAGCAGGAGAAAACAAGCAGAAAAAGCGCATCAGATGTTTCTGCGTGCGCGCCTCTAAAAGTGGATTTGCTTTGGTCCAAAGTGCCTTCCGCTCTCATCTCCTACCAGCAAACATGCCGAGAGGATTTTTGGTAAAACGGAACAAGAAACCCAACCCGGTGTCCTACCGGGTCCGGTCCGACGATGAGGAGACGGATCCTACACCGGCTGATGCGCCGCCGCTCTCCTCGGCCTCTTTAACCGCCGTCCCTGTGCGAGCAACGACGCCCACTCCCACCTGCGGGGCGGTGGCCGCCGCACCGGAGCAAGACACCAAGCCGGTCCAATTTGGGAACCCGGAGGCGGTGTACCAGGCGCTCTATAGCCCCACACGACCCGTCAGCCAGGACCATGACCGCTCTTATTTGGAGAGACGCTTCAATCTCGGCTCACCGGTTTCCGCGGAGTCATTTCCCACACCAGCAGCGCTCACCGCTTCGGACCAACTCTTCGCACCGGTGGACCTGAAAATCGGCACCAGCAACAGCAGCCGCACCGACACCACCAGCAGCATCACCAGCAGCACCGGCACCAAACGACCGTCCGGCGACACTGAGCGCAAAGGAAAACCATCGTCCAAAAAAACCAAAGCTATCCGGAAACTGCACTTTGAGGACGACGTCACTACATCCCCAGTGCTGGGGCTGAAAATTAAAGAAGCTCCCGTGGAGCAGAAACGGTCCGGAGGAGAAGCCCCGCTCGGAGAGTTTGTCTGCCAGCTGTGTAGGGAGGCGTACGCAGACCCGTTCGCCTTGGCTCAGCACAAGTGCTCCAGAATAGTCCGGGTAGAGTACAGGTGTCCGGAGTGCGACAAGGTGTTCAGCTGCCCGGCCAACCTCGCCTCCCACCGGCGGTGGCACAAACCGAAGACGCCGAGTGGAACCTCCAGCGCGCAAAACAACGCCACTTTGGAGAGCGACACCAAGGCGTCGGACGAAGCGAAAGATTGTAGCGACAGGGACACACCCAGCCCCGGCCCGTCCGAGTCCGGCTCGGAGGAAGGGTTGTATGATTGTAACCACTGCGGGAAAAAGTTTAAGCGTCAGGCGTACCTGCGGAAACACGTGGCGTCACAACACGGCGCCCCGAAAGTGGCCGAGGAAGAGGATACGCCGTCCTGCAGCGCGGCGCCGCTCAACCTGAGCGCCTCCACCTCCACCTCCACCTCCAGCTCCAGCTGCCACCTGTGCCCCGTCTGCGGGGAGAACTTTACCAACAGGGGCAGCCAGGAGAGACACATCCGCCTGCTGCACTCCGCACAGGTCTTCCCGTGCAAATATTGCCCCGCCATCTTCTACAGCTCCCCGGGACTCACCAGGCACATCAACAAATGCCACCCGTCCGAGAACAGGCAGGTCATCCTGCTGCAGATGCCGCTGCGCCCCGCCTGCTGATCCGCTGAGAGCCCTCTGACCCCTCCAAGCCCCCACACAAAGCGACGCACTGCAAAAATACCGCCCGAATAAGTTGTTCCATCCTCTCTGGGCTGCCGGTCCTTAAACGAATTGTCAAATTGTTTCATGTTGTCAGCCTTGATTCATAAACATAAGCTGCAAGTGAGGAAATGTACCTCATTTCCCTAATGCCGTCAAGTGTGATTTGATTGCTGTCATATTGTTTGAATTTAAGAAATGAATCCAAGATAAATGTCCATAGATTGAACAACTCTATCTCGCCCTTTGGGAAGTTTTAAACATGTGTTATTACTGATTTCATGGGACAATGTGGTGCTTTTTTGCCTTAAACTAGGATTATATTTATTTATTATATTTATCGAAGAAACTACTGACCCAAATGTTAGTTAAAAATAGGGAAGTACATCACAAATTACTTACGAAGGTGGATACTTTTGCAGTGTAGCAGCAACTGGAAAATGTCAATAATGTAATAACGATGATGTCATACTCAAATGTGTTTAAATGTACCCCAGCCCACCTCTACAGGGAGCACAGAGGTCTTAGGTCACACTCAGCCAGCTCAATGCCTTGCTCAAGGACACATCAGCAGGTGTCGGGTGTCAGTCTCAAAGAGAGGACATCCTGCTGGGCGACCAGAAGTCACTGTTTGATCCCACGTGAACACTGTAAAAGCGTTAGACTGTTAAATTATTTTTCTAGCATCTCTGCACAAGTGCTATTAGCTTCTAGACCTAAGAGAGTTTGGGACGTCCCATAGCTGAAAACAAGACTGGCCTTGACTTCACAGGCTGGAAACCTTTTCTCATCACTCTGATTAGCTTTAAAATAGCTTGTGGATCTGTGGACAGTATGTTTAGCTGTTGCCTGATGGTGAAAAAAGAAAAAAATGAATAAACACTAGTGTAGCCAGTAATGCCTTTTGGATTAGAAACTCCTGCTGTAAAACTGCCTTAAACTGTCACATTTTACACTGATTGTTTTTTGATCACTTATTTATCACTTGTTGGGTATCATATTATTATTTTTAAAAAGTGTGTATTGCCATTGTATATCAAACTCCTTATGGCGCCTTTTCTATTTATTTATGTATTTATTAAATTATTTGTGTAAATTATTGCTCTGTGTGATCGAGCTTGTGATCTGTTGCTGTGTTTTTCATGCTGTAGCCAAACTGGATATTATTTTTTTTTAAATTTCTGTAACTTATATCAAACTGCAGAACATAGTTTCTGTTGAAGTGACATAGCAATCAAACAACCTGGAGTTTTATAAAAAGAAATGCTCTCCAATAATAACAGAATGCAATCATTATTTTGTTTAGCCCTTTAGCTCTCACTGCTTTGGATGTTTCTGCAGTATTTCTTTGCTAAATGTCCAAAAATAATAAAAACCAAACTGAGAAATTGAGTTTTTGTCTCCAAGTAATAATGATTTAAAACATTTCCTATATACTAAAACACTGGTAAATGAAGTGATTATTGAGTACACTATTAATCAAACTATTGTGTTAATTATATGATTTTGGATACATTCAACAGACTTTTCCACATTTATATCCCATTAATAATTGAGAGTATCGTGTAAAACAGACATAAATCTTTTTTACAAGCCATTACTTTTTAATTACAACCTGTTTTTTATGCAGCCCTTCAATGCTATCGCTTTTAGGTATTCATCAAACAACTATGAAAATTGATAGAACAGAGCAAAAAGATAGCTTTACCATTAACTGTAAAGCAATGGCATTTTAAATTTTCTATAAAAGTCTCATTGATACAGTTCATTCTATACTGATTTCCCCAGAAATGCTAAAACTTTTGCTGATATTTGGAAATGTTGCACATTCACTAGAATTATGGGGAAAAACAACAAAACGTTTAAGTAAATGTCCAACTCCAATGGAAGAACTGAACACCATTCTTCTTAAAGGAAATCTGTGATGTGGAGTGTTTGTGAAGGCGGTGGACTGTGCTGTGTAACGTGCCTGTCAAAACCTCCCATTAGTGTTCAGCTGAGATGAGATGTGTTGAGTGTGAAGGCCATAGGATACAAGTGGAAACAGACTCATGATAGAGTAAAGGTGATCGCTCATGCCCCCACAGCATAGTGAAGCCCCTGGACCTCCTGACTGTATGGATCAAGAATTCCACTTGGGAATAAACTGGGGAGCTCATCCGATCTATATCACTTTTTTCCCACAATTCTGTAGAGCAGTATGTGTGATTTTCTTCCCAGGCATTCTTGTTTATGCATTCATATTTGTTAAGAGCTCTTTCAAAATATGTGACTGTCAAACACAATAATAATAGTTCAGTTTTTAAAGTTAACTTCATTTTTTTGGTTCCTTTTCAGTTTAATATTATGACTTTTCAAATAATTTCTCCCTGGTTTTTTATTGTTCGTGACCTCCAAAATTGAGTTTTTATTATGTTTGAAATTTTGCTTTCAAAAAGAAAAGAACAATAAAACACACACACAACACAACAGTTATAAATAGTGGCAAAGCTTTGATAAACACGAGCATAGCCGTAAAAATATGTTACTCTCAAATTGAATTGCCTACACGGAATTAAATCGTATTCATGCAGGGAATCAATAGAATTCCATCACACTCTGAGTATATGTGACGTGTAGCATAATCTGCCCACTGAGGAAATGCACAATTTACACTCGCATGATCTAGACTGCAGTAAGGTGTTTACATGAAGCTAGCAAAGATAACTTACTGTATGTAAACTGTATGCATATGTACTGATTGAGCACCTGTCCAATCTGAAAGCACTGCTGTCCACACCAGCAGAATCTCAGTACGACAAAATGGACCTTTGACCCCCTGTGTCATTAGTGACATTTTCCGTCAATTTGCCTGTTTAGGGAGGAGGCACAGCTGGCAGGCTGATGTAGACAACAACACGCTGTCCAAAACAAAAGATGACAGACTTTTGTTTACACCATTTTAATAAAAGGCTTTAAAAAGGCTAATGAAATGCAATGCAATAATGAAGTCATCTTCTTATCATCTTTATCTAATCTTAAGCTCACCTCACCAAGCAACAGAGTTTGGTGAGGTTCATCGTGTAATCACAGTGCACCTGTCCGATAGCGCTCGATATTTATCCGCTCACCAGGCACTCTACAAATGACAATACATTATAAAACCTACGATATACACTATAAATGCAACAGAGGTTGAGGCTGTGCGCTGTTTCTGTAACTAATACATCGGCAGAGGTCAAAGGTCACTAACCCCCAGGTCACCTGCAGGTCAACACACACAAAGCCTTTCTGCATTTGAAAGAGATCCCTCCAACTTCAGTCCCTCTCACTGTCTCTTACCAAGAGCTTTCTTTCTTTCTTTCTTTCTTTCTTTCTTTCTTTCTTTCTTTCTTTCTTTCTTTCTTTCTTTCTCTCTTTTTCTCTGTCTTTGTCATGCGTACTCTTTTTGCTTTAGTGCTCAGCGATGTACTGACTTTCCACCTCTGCATCACAGATTCAGTTTCTTTCAGCCTCTTTCTCCTTCCCTTTATCAAACTCACCCACTTTCACTACACACACACACACACACACACTCACAAACACACACATGCACACGCACACACTGAGCCAGGCCATCAGTCTGTGTCTCCTTCCTTGTGCTTGTGTGTGGCTGACAGGTGTAAGCCAGCTGGGGAGCAGGCTGCTGATAAGAGCTGCAGATAACACACACACACACACACACACACACACAGTATAATGGAGCAGCTACAGCTACAGACCATGTCAAGCAGAAGAAAGAGCAGAGGGGTTGGAAAGAAAACACCTCTGTGATTTCACATCTGTGTATTCATGCCTTACATCTGAAATTTAACAGAACGTTTCACAGCTGGAGAACATCACCATCATTCATTTACAGTGCCAGCACACCTACTTTCAGACTAATTACATTGAGTTGTTTATACTCGTTTTTATAGTTTAAAATGTATCTGTAAGCTCAGTCCTATAAAATTGAAGCATATTACGAAAGCCTGACCACCTTAATGCTTAGACTCAATACATCCTGATAGGAATCTATGAATTGAGTGCTCTGTGAAAAATCTCTGATTCACTAACAACCTGTGAGCCACCAAATTACAAGCATTTACCTCAAGGATAATCACTATCATCCATCCATCCATATCTATACCTCTTATCTATGTTATCGATGTAGCTCATAATCATTATCTTGATTGTCAACGATGACTCGTGTTTCCAAGAGAGGAGCAGACTGAGCTGCAGCAGGTGAGAAACTAACCCCACAGTCTCACCAACTGCTGCTTTAACAGACACTATGCATGTGTAAAAATACAATCATGGAACCCCTGGCATCAAAAAAGAGCTTTCTATATTGTTTACTAACTGAATGTGATGGAATTGCTCTTATGAAACCAATGAAGAAGTGTGCATGAATATAAGAAAAGACTATGTGTATGACCATGGCTCCAAAAATGTGTGTGTATTACTTCAGACTGTTGTCAGTGTGTGTTAGTGTAACATGTTTCCACCTCAAAGCTGCTGCTGCTGCTTCAGCTTCTTCCTGCTGCTCTTCTGTTTTCTTTCCTTCTTTCCTTATCAGACATGAAAGCAGCATGGTGTGATGCAATTTGTCTGCTTTGATCAGACATTCACTGCTTCTCTAATGCTGTTAACCAGGCCAGGCTGTAATGTTATACCGTGTGTGTGTGTGTGTGTTTGTGGTACAAACCCTTAAAAGATGTGGTCGTGCAATACAATGGTGTAACACAACAAGTAGGGTATTCAGATGGTTCAAGTATTTCCAGTATTTGAATTTAGGAAATGTAAAAGGACTCATTGTCGCTCTCATCATCATTTCTGAAGAAACTCAATTGTGAGCCTCTTAAACTTCTGGTAACTTCCAAGGTTTGTGCAGTGTGTCGACAGGTCACTAGAGATTTTTTCAACCTTGATTTGTGGTAAATTGCTGCTTTCTTTTATCAAATCCCGACGATAGACTGCAGAACACAGTCAGCATTGGTTAACTTGCACTTTTACACATTTATTGCAGAAAAAAATATTTTAACCTCTTCAACTCTCATCTAATGCAAACCTTCAAAGCAACATATTTTGTGCCGCCGTGCTCTCCAGCGGGAATGTGTATGAATCCACCTGAAGGACTCTTTGTGTCACAATAACAAGTTTTACTTGACAATTCAAGGGGGGTTGCTGTAGGTTCCAGTTTTGTCCTGCTTACCTCCTCTCAACCATGTGTTTTTATAAACTTATGGTTGATTTAATGTATTTGTCAGACCTTTTACCACTTCAACAAACCAAATTATTGGAAATTGAGGATTTACTTCAACTTGTGAGTTAAATCTAAAGATGTGGAAATGGTGTGAGGGTTACATCACATCTGCTCCATCACATTTTCCAGCTGCCTCTTGCACCAGCTTGAATCTTTCCACCTCCTCCCCCCCTGTTCCTCCGGCTCCCTCTGTCCATCATGGCCACCCTCTCTCAGCTGCTGCCCAGCACGCGCCTCCTCTTATCTCCACCACTCTCAAACAAAAGGAGAAGAAAACAGGAGCAGACAGAGTAAACACCGTGGCTGCCTCGCTGCGTAGGCTGAGGGAAGTCAAACAAACCTTTGGGGCATTTTTTCCAGGTGGGCAGGTGTTGGTGTCAAAGGCAGGCGAGCGTGGCCCTAAGAGTCAACAAACAGAGAGTAAACGCACCAACACTGTTTTTAAGTGCAGCTTTGGCTTCTGTTTTAGATCCTTAAGTGTGTCTGACACTGTGGGAACAGATCTGTGGATTCTTCCCTCATTATACGATGCATTGGGACCACAGTTCCTTCCTGCACCATGTTTGGGTTTGGCTCCAGCTCACACCACAGTTGTTTCTTTCCTGTATATTTGATGTTCGATGTACAGTATGTTTTCATTATTCTCATTATGAATGTTAATCTTACACATTGTGCATGCTGGCCTGGTCTCACCGCCTGGTAAACTCTGACATCTGACATTTTTTCTCCAGTTTGTGGCATTTTTTCTGAAGTGTTTCCCTTTTTGACATCAGAATTTTCTTGAAATCTTCATGTCCTTCATCTCCTTCAGCACAGTAGGTTATGTTTTCTTAGTTTTATATATTTTGTAGAATTACCTCCTTGTGTAGTAGGATCTGGCCCAACATGGCCTCAGCCGACTATTATCCTCTCTGCTCCGCTGTCAAGTCTCGAAGACAAAACATTCACTGCCAGGAGATGAGGGAAATAACTGATCGCCATTAGAATTTGATTACAGCCTTCGGCAGCCAGGTACAGTTTTTTTTATCGACCAAGTTCCGAAGATTCAGAACCAGTCTGCCTCTGGAACTCCAGGCCCGCGTTTTTTTCTCATTTGCTTCAATGGGTGAAATAGGTCTTTTGGCTCCTCCCCTTCTGGTGTTCAACACTCCCCTGGCCGGAGAGATTTCCCAGAGATTCTAAGGACTGCCGAGTTTTACTAACTCAGTGTGACCTCCGTTTCGTGCTTCAGGCTACTTGTTCCCTGACTCATCTAGCCAAGATTTCCTGTTTTCTTTCCGATCTCAGTGGCAGAGCCGAGTCATGGACAGCAGGGAGGGCTATGAGAGGAAGGCTGCCTTTAACACTCCCAATGGCCACTATGAATATTTAGTTATGCCTTTTGGTTTGATTAACGTCCCAGCTGTTTTTCAGGCTCTAGTCATTGATGTCCTCTGAGACATGCGAGAGGTCCATCTTTTCCTCTGATGAGCAGGCACATGTGCAGCATCTTCACCAGGTTCTCCAGGCACCTCCAAAATCACCGACTTTTTTAAAAGCTGATGAATTTGAATTCCATGTGCTATCAGTGTCTTTCTTGGGGTTCATGATGGCCAGGGGGTAGGCGCCCCCTTTTTGGAATGTATGAATATTATCATCATTCAAATTTTCCCACACGTTTGAATGCAGCACTTGAATTTCAAACGGAGAATTTCTCAACTTTGGCTTTTTTACTTTTTCATCATCTTTTCACCATCACACAGGATGTTTCAACTGTGTTATGTTCAAGGCAGACGTTGGATTTCTGATGTCCTTTTCAAGGTCAGGGTCTGTAGATAACAGCTGATTGGTTTAACAGACCAGGACACAGGTGGCCGTGATACTCATCTCCTCACTGATAAGCAGGGCTCAAGTAAAACCTTAATCACGGTGTTGATGTGAAAGGCTTTTAAAGTGGAAATACTAATTAACTGTGTCTAGTAGACCAGTGACTTTTTTTTTTTTTTTTACATCTCAGAGACTCATATTATTACTTAAGATTGTACAGCAAAGATCTGCTCTCTCTGTCAGACTGTTGAGGTGTCACCATGCCATCATGCCCATGGTTAGAGATTTCAGTGTTTATTGTACAGTTCTACAAATAGCTCCACGCCTCTTATGAGCTTCTCCTACATTAACGGTGGATTTAACAGGTTTGTTGGATTTATTGGGATTTATTGAGTTGAATTTGTTCAAACAATTTTACTACTTATATTCACCGTGACCAAACAAACATGAGGGCAACAGTGATGTAGCACCCCCAGAAGAACAGATAATGCACTGGATGTAAAACTAAATTCAGGAAGCTATCCTAATAATTCATACTACTTTTGGTTATGCTTTTATACATAAAGATAAATCTAGACACCAAAAGAGAGATGTGATATCACCAGATGCAGAGTGTCACTGCTTCACAGTGTATCTGAAAACATGTCTGTTCTACAATTTCTAAAATCCTGCAAAACATCAGTGCGTGCTGTAAGCAGACAGCTTTTGTTCAAAGAGATGAGGCAAGGGTTGGGTCAGAGGGAGTGTGTGTGTGTGTGTGTGTGTGTGTTGGGGGGGGATCTGCAGCTGATTTCGGGGCCCTGTCCAACACAAAGGGCCAGGACCTCCTCCACACATGCCCCACACAATGCCCCGGCCCTAATGCTTGTAAATCTATTCACACATCCAGAGGCCAAGATAATAACAAGCTGTTCAGAATGAATTTCTAATGAGCAACGCTGGAGCCTCTCACCATTGGAAACCTGATCACTGTGGGCAAAAATACAAGCTTTACAGTCAACATGAAACAAATGCTCCGGTTCAGTATCAAAGCGGAGATGTATATGTTGTCCGATGAACCAATGGGAGCACAGGATGTAGTCATGACAACCTCCATACAAAGGCATCTGGCCACAAATAAAATCCTTTAACATTCTGATGGCTTTAGCAATCACATTTATATTGTTTTCTTGTTGCCTGATAGATAGATAGATAGATAGATAGATAGACAGATAGACAGATAGATAGATAGATAGATAGATAGATAGATAGATAGATAGATAGATAGATAGATAGATAGATAGATAGATAGATAGATAGATGGCAGTGAAATGCTTTATGTCCCATGGCAGCTTGAAGCCACAGCTGATGAAAGGTCATGACAGGTCACAGCAGCTCCTCTCTTCACCACTGCAGGAAGCAGGAGCGTAATTATGTAGATGAGCCTGGAACCTTCTGCTGCTCCACAGTCTGCTGGCCTGGAATGTGCAACCGTTTCTCCACTTTACAGTGGGACTATGCTGTGTAAGTCGGGTACACACACACTAGCAACATGTCCGTCATGTTTCTGTGCATCCCCTCTCCTTTGACCTCGTTGCCTCCTGCAACAAGCGTCTCTGTCATTGCTTGATGCTTGACTGTCATCACCAGCCACCACTTGTTTAGAAAAGCTATTCACACGCATCTGTAGTTTTACAAGAAACTCAACCATGCAGTCAGTCCCTCTGCGTGTGGATTATATTATATCAAGGCAATCTTTCTCAAAGATAACATAAGCTTTATCATATAGGACACCGTATGCCTTTCCTCACCTGATGAACGCTCATATTTCCATTAGACAATGCAACATGTTTATTCTATGACTTCTCTTAATTCTGTGCATGTACACGGCTTACTTGGATGTTTTGCAGCATCTGCGTATTAGAAGTATAACGCATGTACATGTAGGACACACTTACTGTATGTGTGAAGGGGGTGTAAACCTTCAACAACGAGCTGAGGATTCGTCAGAAAGTGAGGGTTTCATCACACAGACATGACATTCCACGTTTATGTATATGTTAATCAGCCATTTGTCCATGTTAGAAAACAGCTTGTGTCATTGTAAAAGCAAAGAATAAAGTAAAGGTTAAGCTGATCAATGAAAAGGACAAATCAAATCAAATAATAAAAACGAGCATGAAGCAATGAATCTGACTGGAAATCATACAAAAGAAAGGATGTATACATTAAACTTGACACATACAGTCTCAGTATAACCTACTGAAGACTGCAGAAATGAAATGGAAAGCCTGCACAGAGACAGGACAGGACAGGGAAGGGGAAGGGAGGGGAGGGGGTCTGCTGCTTATTCTTGTCCCTGAAAGATGCGTTGCTGATGGCCGGGTGTTTGCCAGGACCAAAAGTGACTCCGCGGGCCCCTGGGTGACTGAGTGGCAGGCTGTGGGGCCGAACAGCCGTCTGGCAGGACGGGCCCCCGACCCGCTAAGCTGGCAGCACACGCCTGAGCAGCAGCCTGGCCGAGGCATGACGAATTTCTGAAAGGAATCTCAGCGAGACCCGGCAGAGCCACACCTGAGCCACCGAGTGGGAGGAGGGGTCAGGGACAGAGGGAGACACAGGGACATACTTTAGGAGGGGATACATCCCAAAACATCATGTTGGCATAAGATAGGACGTGAAAAAACACACAAACTTTGGTCTCTTCTCTTCATTTTGTCTGTTTATGTTTCCTTAAAGTCTAATTGAAGTTATATTCTGTGTATAGTTTCAAAGTTCTTTACAGGCCCACACAGAACAGAGAATTCTTTAATAAACAAAATAACGTATGCTTTTAAGAGTGAGAAAGCATTTAATTTAAAAAAAATCTACGTAACTGGAACAGTAAATATCCAAGTTTTGCTGTGTGGTCAGTCATTTTGGATTTTTACAGGTTGATTCACACCATAAAACCCACAATGATGTTACCACAGCAACGCATCACTTCAAGTCCTTTATGATGTAGTATTACAACAGTATTTGTAACACAACATTTGATGACAATTACATCAAGAGCTCCAGTGAGTCCTGTACACACTGTGACGCTGCCATTTCAGTGAACTGAAATGGCAGTTGAGTGGCGTTTAAGTGGAATAGATTTTATGGGATGAGTCATGCTAAGAGCTTTGCTTCAAAAATAGGAAAAAACATTTCAAATATGGACTGGTAATCTCAATTTGGGAAATAATTTTTCTCAAAGTGTGACATCAAAACTGCAGTAATTCATTTTTAAAATAACCACAATCTGCACGGCAACAAAACCCTGCAAATTCAGTTTGACACAGTAGTAGATGTTCACATAAGTAACTATGGGTATTTAGTCTTTCTTTACTCTCATTTACTACAGTACTGTGGTGGTATTTATTTTCATTTCCGTTTTATTTATGACTACTCTTTCTTCCTTTTATTATTTTTTTATTTATGTTCTGTTTTCTCTCCTGTTCTGATCTGAAAGCATGACATTTTCTCAGACTCTCTGCTTTCTTTTTACCTTTGAGAAATTCTTACTCATAACAGCTATTTTCACTTGAAGAAAGTATTTTGCGAAAGTCTTGAATGTAGGATTACTCTGTACTGTTATCCCTATGCGAGTACTTCCATGGATGGTTGTAGCACGCCATAAAGAAAAATAAAAAGCAGCTCATCGTTTCAACAGTTTCTAGGAAATTCATGAAGACCATCTACTGACAGATGCTGGTGGACTGAGCATCTTTTTCCAGCCTTGAGAATTGTCCCCAAATCCCTTCCACGGTAGCGGTAAAAAGAAATCCCATACTGTTTGTGAAGCGCGTCAAGCATGCTTGAAGAAGCAAATCTGTCCTTGTATGTATAGAAATAAGATAAGATAAGATAAGATAAGTCTGACGGCTGAAGTGTGACTCACTCTGTGGCCTCCTGAGCTCCACTCACATGATTTGTCCCAATCAATGGCTCTGATCCTCAAGCTACAGGCTCGAGAGGTCCGCCGCCATGCCAAAAACCCTCCTCACAAGACTAACTGGTCTGTAACAAATCATTTGCAAAAGCAAGATCAGATACTGATGTTGGGCAATGAGATCTGGCTCACAACGCGTTCCAGTATTGTCTAAAACACCTCAAATACAAGACAAAAAGCCTACAGAGCCAAAATGTCATCCTATCTAAGTCAACAACGTTCACACGCAGAAATAAAGCTTTTAGGCCTCCTGTTTGGTTAAGTTACATTGAAAGAATGTTAAATGATCAGTTGTTTTAAAACTCAACTTTACTTGATCATCGGTAGTTAGTTGCATTATGATTCAAATTAATACCATTAATACTTAATACTGTTTTTTCCCACTAAATTGCTCCGTCTTTATGATCCGATGCTGTTAAAACTGAGGTGTTGAATGTTGCTAGCAGCCAGCATCTTAGATGGAATAATCTAATTCCCATCCCATTATCCAAAGACGTGAGCAGATTAAATTTTCTTCTGCATCTTGAGTTCAGAAAATTAAGACACCGCTGAAACAGAGATGAGCCTTGATTGCTGCTACATTTGTGTAGCAGCAATCAAGTGCCATACAGTGCCACATTTTCATGGATGATATTATTCAGTGACAGCGGGAAATTAGGAGCTCTATTCAGCCAAAAGGAACTTCACTATTCATACTCTGAGCCACTGAGATGAAATATCTTCAGTGGCTGTAAATGGGAAAATAAAACCTGATGGAGGATACTGAAAGTTTATTTTCTCACATCATCTTCTTCCTCCTCTTGCTTCCAGTAAACATTTTACTACTTAATTTCATTTTCATGTAAAATAACTTCAAACAGTGACAGGGATTAGGATATTAATTTAAGGTCATTGGATCATTAGGGGGCAGAGCTAAAAGACACCTGGTATTAAAATAGGTTCTCAGCATCAGGATGTCTTTACACCTTGGACTGAAAAAATATCTCACCAGGTGGTTTATGTTTACTCATAATGTTTACGGATGAGCACTACATTTTTTTGATAACATTGCGTAGTTGGAATGCTTGATTTAAATGAATTTAATTAATGACAGTAAAAAGGAAGAAGAGGCGGTGTGATGATTTCAACATGTGGGTGGATTCTTTTTCACAAATATGTCCCAGCTGCACAGATTGCACTGTCAAATATGCGTCAGATATGATCACAGTGCTGATTGGACGCGACGTTGATGCATAAGTTAACATAGCTTTATCCTTAATACCTGGAATACAGATCACATACTAATACAATGTGTAAATGATTCCTAGATTTGTCAGGAACAACAGCTCATCTGTATTGTTTGTACTGATGGATTACACAATCCAAACATGTATTAGTACATACACAAAACATTCTGTAGCTGGACAACAATGACAATATTTCGCAGCATAACCTAAGAAGGCGGTGAAGCTGAGCTGAAATGAGTTGACTCTTCACCCTGAGGACTGATCAGCCACCACCCAGTCTGGACATGCCAACACCCGGGCGTCAAGTAAACCGTTCTGGTGTGAACAGCAGGAGCACTGAGAGGTGGCTGACGTGACCCTCCCTGCTGTATTAACAAACCACATAACAGCACACGGCAATGCCTCAGAGTTCTCAGAAAGCTTTTTCATCTGATCATTAGAGACTGGAGGGGAGAGAAAAGCTTCTCCCTGAGGTTCCACATAATGCAGCAACCACAGTGAGGTCTTGGAAGGAGTGTCTGCTCCAGCAGGCAGCTAATGAAGGCTGAGAGGACCTGTGGAGGCTCAGTAATTGAACCTTGGGGACGTTTTCTCACTCTACATCAGCATTCTGCTTTCAGCTGCTGCTGCTGCATCTTTAATGTGCTGGATTAAAGAACGTTTATTGTTTTTGGGAGGGGAACCTTTCGATTTTCTTGACTGAATGTGCAGTTCATTCAGTCGAATGATATTGTGACTGGCAGACGTGAAAAAATGTTGGCCAACAGCAAGGAAACAATGTGTAAAAGTAGAGAAGTATTTGTAGATCTCAGTTTTAGCAAGTGATTATATCTCATCTAGTCTTGTCTGATATTGTAATTATTATATTATATTATATTATATTATATCATAGGGTCAAAAATACATTTCTCTTGAGAAATGTTCGTTTGTTTGAACAGTTATGCAGAATGAACAGTTTCCTTATTGTAGTTCATTGATCTCTGATTTTATTTTTAAATCCATGTAAGATTTAAAAGACTGATCCAGACTGTTGTAATGGAAACAGTCTGAAATAAGTTGCAGATGTTTGATTAAAAAAAGAAAATGAGACCAGTAAAATCACGTGGAATGCTAAAATGGAGGTTTTTTTTCTTTCTTTTTATGAATCCAGTCATGGTGTTGAGATGAAAAGCAGCATCAGTGCCATCACATCTTGGCACTGTTTGAAGACAAAAACAGACAAGTGGGGGGATGTCTACCATGTCCATCCCACAGATGGCTGTGTCCCGCTCTCCCTCTGTTCCGCTGGCTGGAGCAGTACTGCCCGGTTCTCCACTGGGTGCCTTTCTATGCCAGTTGTCCCTCGCCTCCAGTCAGCCCCTCCTGCTCCTGGCACCTCTCACATCTCATCTGACTGCTTCTGTAAATAAATAACAACAACAAAATAGCAACAAGACGGTGACACCCGGCAGAACCCGCTCGGCCATATGGGACCTGCTACTTATCAGTGATAAGAGGCGAGGGGAGGGGGGCACAGATGGCTGCACAACCTCCAAATCATACTACATTTTTCCAGGCTACTGTCCGTTTGGGTTCCCCCTATATCACAAAAGGCTAAATTTGCAGGGTCGACCCAAGACCTCTCAAGGCCCTAAACTGCCACTGATAACCGGTGTTCAAATGTGTAAAGCAAACACTTACGAAGCAACAGTTGTTGACGATTGTTGACGATGACATACTAACAATAGTCGGTCAAATAATACCTGGAAATGCAATCAAAATCAAAAGTACACAAATGTAGGAGAGTGTAATATTCAGGTGCATGATTTTGTTCTAATGACAAAAATCTCAAAATGTGGTGTATCACACTCTTAACCCCATCTCCCACAATTTAACAGAATGATCTTTAACCATTTGAAAGAAAAGTACTTAATTCTGAGGCAACCACAATGGGTCCATCTTTGTAAACTTTTACTTAAAATTCCAGTGAAAAGTCTTGGTAAATGGTAAGTTGGAACGGAACACATCCAGAATGAAGAAAATTTTAGATTTTATTTTTTGGATCAGAACTTCTCTGATGAACTCCGTGAAATTAATCAAAAATCACTTAAAAGTTAACTCAAATAACCATGAACTGTTTACTTTAGTGTACTGGATTCACTTACCAGTTAAATTAGCAGTGTTTAAGGGGTTAAAATTTGCTATTGTCCCAATATGTGCTTATATGTCCCCAAATCTGTGTATGTGTGTATATGTGTTTATGCACGTATATATATCTATATATTTTCATGTTCCTGTGTAACTGAAGTTTAGCTTTGATAAGTATTGAACCGATTTTGTTCTGCCCTTGATGACCTAAACAGTCACTTTGTTTCGCTTATGGCTTATTGGCATGGTTCTGGAATTTTCTTCAGTTGTTTTTGATTGCTCAGATAGGCTCAGATGGGTAAAATACAAAAGCAAATAATTAACTAAAGGCGTTGAATTAAAGGGGGATGTATTACGAGACGGCCGGTGGATGACTCACTTTGCATTAAGCTTTGAAGATGATCCCTCGCGGCCAGTGTTGGGCACTCCAGCATTAAAAGCCTGTGCGTCTTGGCACCCTGCTCAATAGAAAAGCAGGCGCTTCATCTGTGCTGCATTAGTGCTGAGTCTTTGTTCTCCCACAGGGCCGTCAAATAGACGGACAGCTCCCCGAGACATTTTATAGATACACTCTCCTCAAAGGCAGCTGAGCACCGAGCTCTAAGAGTATTAGGAATCCATTCACACATTTGTAAACGTATGACTGACACACAACTTGACAGTCTGTGTGAGAGTGTCTGAAGTTCCATTTCATTCTTGTTCTTGTCCTTCATGTCTTTTCTCCTCTCAAGGGTTTTCTCACTCTCTGTGATTAAATGCTTTCATGTGTGTCACACAAGGAAATTTATTCCTTATTACATCATGTGTAACATAACAGAAGTGCTTCGGTGCTTTAAAGCAGATTTGGAGTTTTAGTTCAACAAACATTTCTCAGACACACAATATTTCAGAGCAAAATGAATTTGTAGCATAAATTATTAAGTACAAAGAGGCAGCAAAGTCCTCTATTTGTAGCCCAAATACCTTTACTCTGGATTTACATTGAAAACGGATCACTTTGTCCCACAAAATTTCTGTGAATTCATGTTTTTTGGTGATATTCCGTCAACAAACAAACAGTCATGGAGAAAATCTTCCTTCATAATTCCAAGATTGTCCGAATATACTGACAGTATAACTCAAATTTAGGGAAAATATACTACCACCATCTACTCTTTGTAAGGTTCTCCTTTGTTGTACGGAAGTTGTAATTATCACATCTTGTGCATTCAAGTGCTCTTGGTTGATAGTGGGGCGGGA
>OMNV01000924.1:9453-29367 GCA_900303265.1 Brotula barbata | reverse complement strand
CCAACGGAAGTGAGTTCATTCTGGCTAGCAAATTATTTACAAAATTTACATCTCTGCCAAATCTGGATTCCATCTGTGAAACATAACTGTGGAAACATGGTGGCTTTGGGCTGCTTTGCTGCTTCAGGGCCCAGAGAGCTCACAGACACTGAGAAAGCACTGAAGTTAAATTTTAGACATCTGTCATGTGAAGCTGTGACGTCCATCTTAACTTAAGAATACAATCCAGTACCAATGCTGCGGTTTGACTGCGGAGGCTTGTTCGCACAAGACATCCCAGAAATATTAATGAGATAAATCAATTTTGTAGGAATGTTCTGAACTTCCTGGTGTCTTATCAGCAGCTACAGGAAACAAGGAAACGCTCAATAAAGGTTATTACTGCTACCAAGTATTACAGACTCACAGACATTCAGCAGCCTGGGTGTGGATGATTAAACATCTTTGAGAGCAGTTCAATGTTTCAGGTTACTGTGCGGTGATAACCCAAAAACGTCAGAAAAAAAGGGAATGAGCCAGGTTCACACCAGGCAAAAATCAATACGATCATTCCGTCTGTTTCACACCTGGCTCACTTTTCTGATATAACAGGTTACAAAACAGCGCCTCAATGTCGCGTCAATTTAAAAATCAGCAAGGAGTCCATTTTTGACTCGTTTCACATGCCTGTAATGGCTGTAAAATTGCAGCCCACACACCCGGAAACAACAGGGTCCTTGCTGTCACTGCTGTAGTTCACAACTCATACTGTGGACACTTAAACCAACACAACCTGAAAAAAATATATTTCATATATGTTGGAACTGGATTTCAGCACTGGGTTCAGTTTCAAAACAGATGGCCAGATGTGGATAGAGGATCAGTTTTTTAGTATCTATGATGTTATAACCCTGGAGCTTCTTCTTTCTTTGCCTCTCGTAATTAGTTTACACAAAGGAAGCAAAATAAAAGAGCTGCAAAAGTTGAACAGAAGCAATGAATAATTCAAATAAAATGTGGCAAAAGATAAATCTCTAAGGTTGATGAAATTAGGAGAAATTTCACAGAGCTTTCACTGGATTCGCTACAATAACCAAATGTTTAAATTATTGTCTTTAATTCCTTGTTTACTTAGTAGATATATAACACACATTTGCTTCTTTCATTTTCTGAAGCAACCAATAAGAGGGAAGTTTTTGGTTGCGGCCCCAGGTGGAGACACCACTGCTGCCTGCATTTCTCAACCTCAGTCTCCCAATGGATGAGAGACGGTCAGGCCCTGTGGATGGTTACCTGGCAGCTGGTACAGCAGGGAGGCTGAGGAAAGGTCCCTGAACACAACACTCAGCCTCTTACCACTGATCCTCCTCCCTCCCACTCTCCGCCACAGCTCCATCTGCGACCATAATCACACTCAATCAACACAAACAGGAAGATTATGTTACAGCCACTGTGTCAGCGCTGAGACTTTGACCCCCAGAAAAAGAACTCTAAATCTACACACAAATATACAGCCGTGTTGTAGAGCAGATGGCCATTTATTAGTGTTATTTCCACCAAATACAGTCGCTCGACGCTGCAAAAATCTCCATCTTGTCAAATCAATTTAACATTATAGCTCCTTTCAGACATGCCTTCAGTTTGGAGATGTTAAGGCTGCTTTTAAGTTTTCAGGGAGGCATCACTGTTCAAACTGTGAAATATATAAAGTTTCCCATTTTTTCTGTTATTTACGTGATTGAGCTAACATGAAAAAACACCGATATGGAAGATAAAAAAATAATGGTACTGTCCGCACATCACAAACAAGAAGAAACAACTCAACCTTGAAACTTACAATCAACAGTAAATCGGCACAGAAGCAAGAAAAAAGGCTCGTAGCTCTTATAGGTATGCCCCATGAGCCACATATGATCCACAGGGAAGACCCATCATCTCAAAACTCAGGACACAACACAATTTATTTAATTTGATGCAGAAGTAATAGTGCAAAACCCACCAATGGTTTGAGTGATCTTCATAGTTGGTGTAATGACCAGAAATTCAAAAATATGAAGACAGTGCACATGTGGCAGCAGTGATTGGCATAGGTCATTGGGGTTTTCAACCAGTGGTCCGTTTCCACCTGGTGGTCTGTGGCGGTATTGCAGATGATACGTGACAAAGACTTTAGTAACATAATTTTAAGGCCAGAAGCAGTTAAGTATTTATATTTATATTTATATTTATAGTATTTACAGTTTTATTTTTTTATTTCTTGTGTAAGAATAATCATATCTATTGAAATAAAATTTAATCTGGATGACTTTTCCCATTACAATTACAAATAGCGCCCACCTCGTCCATTCATTGGTACCATGCACCTTTGCGTCTTCCACTTTTTGCCTCTTCGTACCTCTAAGAGATTGAATCTTTCATTCTGGCTTACTTGAAGAATAAGGACAGGGCTGGACTAGAGACAGGAAATGACATGAGACTACACCTGTCCACCACTGTACTTCTAAGAGAAGACACATTGTGCGTATCAGTAGACGGTAGAGAATAAGGCAGCCGAGTGTGTACTGAGACAGGGCCGATGTGAACCGTTGTAAATAACATAATGACCCAATGTATTCAGATAACGCAGACAAATGCCGAAGGTGTAAAGTGCCCAAGTGACTTCTCGTTTCTTGCTGCACATTTGATGTGAGTGATGATGAGTCTATTTGAAGGAAGAATCAGTGTTCAGCTCAAAAGCCTTGAAGCATTTTTTTGGCATCCAAGCACAGATGGAGACAAATCCCAGACATGGTGGCCATCTATGTACCTCCAGCAACATAGGCATTAACAACGGCTCCTCTAGTGCCCTTAATCTCCTCCTTACTGATTCTCTTTTTTCTTTCACTACTACTGAAGGAGTGTGTGCACTTTCTATGTGTGTGTATGTGTGTGTGTTGGAGGGGGTGGGTTAAAGAAAATGGACTTCTGTGTGCTGGCTAGCAGCAACAGCTTTATTTAATCCTAGCCCCAAGCCGTACTGTGCACTGAAGCAAGCTATTACATGGCAACAATTAAGAGGCTGGAGCGCAGCACCTGGTCCTCCCATTCGCTGGCCTTCAGTGGCAGCTGACTGTACAGTCCCCCCCTGCCAGGTGGTTCCACTTCAATCACATTAGCTAGTCACTGTAGGGTTAATAAAGAGCCCTACAGACCCAGCCTCGCTCCACCCATAGTGCTTGTTTCTGCCGTGAATCAGAAGACAGGGCATTTTGAAACTCGTTAACATTAAGATCCCTCTGCCAGCGCTGCATAATTAACCCAGAAGGAGAGGGACGGGCTCCTTGGAATCTTATGTTTCAGGAGGAGGGGGTCTCTATCCGCTTATAGTCTATTTGTACAAAGAGCAGAGGATCATAATAGACCTTTTCATGGAAAGACAAAACAGATGGAGGCCGATTGAAATGAGACAGGCAGACTGTACATATCTGCCCAGATACTGGCGATGTGGAGGGATTCACAAAAACAAGTGGGTGAGACAGCGGCCAGGGCTCTGTTCAGCTTTTGTTTGTGTGTGAATGTGTTATCAGACAAAAAACAGCTTGAGAGGCAAAACCTGTAAATAAAAGAGTTCAGGACCAATGTGTCAGGCCTGTAATGTGGAACAGCACACTCTGTGAATCAGAGTGATACAGTAAACTGAATGTGGTGACATTTAAAGCAGCTCAGCCTCCACTCAGCACCAAAACATCTCCATCACTTTGTCTGTGCCTCAGGCCTGAAGGTCTGATTTTTTTCAAACAGGTGAAAATTCTGCGTGATTCATCGCTTTGGAATCAAGAGAAATGACTTGAAAAATGACTTAATTCTACAACATTCCTGAGAAAAGTCTAACGCCTAAAGTCTGTAGTCATTCGTTTGAATCAGTTTCAATTTTTACATACTTAGTTATTTGTTTTGCATTCCGTGCACTTTCTTTATTTCCTGGGACATTTCAGCAAATCTGTAAAAATCAATTGAGGCCTCTGGATCTTTATTTTGAAAGCCAAAAAAATGAGACTCAGAATGAAAACATGTAAAAAATAAAAATCACATGAAGTTCAAGTGATATAAGATTTATTTCTTGATGATCTTCCATATGATGTTTTTCTTTCATAGATTTAAATGAAGTGGGTTTTCTTTGTGGTGAGACTTTGGTAGTGACCAGTAAGACAGCAGATAGTTCAAAAGTCAAACAAAATATGTAACTTCATACGTTTCCCTCTGAAGCATCATGAGACATGTGAGTTGCAGTGTGAAAGAGGGGAGGAAGAGGAGTGCATGCAGGATGCCCACACTTCTGTATTCGCTGATGTGAGGACTGCCTGTCCCAAATTCCATTTATAGGAGAAATACTGATGCAAAAAGGCTGAGCGTGTTTTTGTAGCAGAATGAACAATTTGGGATGCAAATGTGCAGCCTTTGAACTGTGTAAAGTGCCATAATGGGATGATCCATAAATTATTAATCAGTGTTGGTTTTAGAGATGAACCCAGCGGATGGCTGACATCATCACTGCACACACACACACACACACACACACACACACACACACACACCAGCATATATCCTTATCTACAAATGCTTTTATAAATCTGGAAATTCAATCTGTTAAAAAGTAACATGATTTGCTTCGCAAGGTTTAAAATATAGCTTTATCACAAAAAAAAGAAAAAGAAGAAAAAAAAAGAAAATAGAAAACAGAAAAAATGCTCGGGCAAAACGAAGCCTCCCCAAATTGCATTAATCTGTGTTACCTGCCTGTGCAGGGTCTCACTGTTTGGGTAGCTGGATTAGCAACGCTCTGACTGACTCTGCATTATTGTGTTGCGTTGTGGAACTCCAGCACAGCCTTTCCACACGGATCCACGCCACACGCTGTCCAGACCAGCAGATAGAAGGCAGCAGACGCAATGTCAAGGCTGGTAGACCTCAGAGCCAGAGCACACTGTAAAAAATGATAAAATGACTAGGCTGTTTGTTTATAACACAAAGGGAAGATAATTTATGGATGAATGGAAAGCAGAGATACAACCGAGACATGAACCAAAATTAGACAGAGCTCAGATGTGTTTTCAAGACAAAGCAAAGGTAGCAAGGTCTTTTCTAGACAACATTCTCCACATCTCCTCATCCACATAAACAGATGAACAGCTTCTCAAAAGTCCACAATTTTCAATCATGGTGGCTCTTGAGACCTCACAGTTTGTGTTTGTGTACGTGCTAAATGGGAGTATTTAAAATGTGTAGCCAAAGAAAGTGGAATTATTTCACTCTGTACATCAAGTTCAAGTTAGACTAAAATTAAGCTCAGCTTCACAAGAAATTTGTTTTTATATTTGAAGTATGAAGTCCTGATAGACATGTTGAACAGGTGTAAAAATTTGGCCTGCTGCTATTGCTATATAAAAAAATATTCAATTATCATAAATTATATTCTGGGCACCGTGACTGTCTGTATTGAACCTTACGATATTCTATTCTGTAGTCGTTCAAACCATTTCTCTGGAGCTGCAGACACAAATCCACATCTGGAATGTCAGAAAAAAGTCAGACACAAGCCCGTTGGGAATGGCAGCTAGTGGTTGGGAATAATTGTTCAAAGAATCAGTAGGAAATGAACAAATGATCATAAGCTAGAGAGACAAATTTAATTTAATCTAAAAGGAAAAGCTAGGAATATCACAAATTTGAGAATTAGAGCAAAGCGAGAGGGAAAAATGAAGTAGCCTGGAACAGCTCTGAAAGTCATGTATCAAAATTCACCGACGAATCTGAAGTGGCAAGAATGCTGGTGATACAATAAGTCAGAGGCAGAATTTTATAGGTAAATTTGTCACTTTCTCTGTGCCAAGAAACATTTCCAGACGCATGAATCATTTTTTTTTTCTTGTATTCACATCTTCTAGTGGAGGAGAGAAGATATTTTGTAATTAAACATCAGGATGATGCATTTGCATGGAAATCCTAGTTTCGGAACCTTGAAGGGGGAAAATGTTTGTTTTTTTTATGGGATATTTTTTGCAGTGTAGACATGGTGTCCAGACTCGGGAGCAGCTGGTCAGTTAGCAGGCCACATCAGCGTCAGGCCGCCTCAGTGATAATGGGATTAGGTTAAGCCAGGCAGTAGGGAAAGCAATGTGTGGAGGCGGGGTACGGGATAAGGGGGCAGTGAGGGGCAGCGAGGGGGATAGTTAGCACTCAACCCAGCCCCCCAAAACAAAAAACACACTGAAGAGCCTGGATACTGCAGGTATGCCAGACAGAACTTTGTTTTTGTTTTACAACATGTATAATCAATCAAAAACAGTGTGCATTACTTCGTTGTGACATTAAAAGCCTTATAATTACATTATTACATGAAAGTATTATCCAGTACCATGTAATCTTTGGTACAATCGATAGAACGTATTGAATAAAATACAGATGAGCAAAATACAAATTAAACAAAGATTAAAACTGGACTTGTATATCTAAAAGACAACATTCATTTTTATGTGAGAAATAAAAAGTGAACACACAAAATGAGGGGCTTGGTAAGGATTCATTTGAAAGATTCTACGGGAAATAAACTACAAATAATAACAAAATCATTGAAAACCCAGTAAGAGTTGAACACTTTGAAGCAAGAATGGAGTTTCTAGCCGAACGCGTTTTGAAATTGTACTTAAAACTAGCATTTTCTGTGTATTAAAGGTATTAAAAATCTGTGCAATCTCTGAAGAAGTTGAACAAAAGAACCAAAAAGAAAATATCAGTTTTAAGCTCACAACTTATCGGTGGAGCTTGGTACACACACTCCCTCCTCAGTACACCTGCAGAGGAGGCGGTTGAAACACTCGGGCTTATAATGGCCTCCCAGCAGCAGATGCAGCTCTATTACCATAGCCGATCTGACTTGGCAGCAGCCTCATCATCCTCCAGCTTTGATGGTTGGGGTCTTCGTGGTAATAGTGGCATCAATACAAAGTGGAATTTTGGAGTGATGAGAAAGCCCCTGAAGTCTATATATGACTTCCTCTCCACCAGCAGCAGCACCACATAATTTGAGCCTAAAAGCCTTGAGCACTCCTGCTGAGGGCTGAAGAGGATTGTGGGGGATTGATCTGTGAGAGAAGATGATGTGTGAAAGCCTGCAGAGCCATCTATTGATTCTAGACGGCGTGGAGGATGAATCCATGATAACAAAAGGTCACCGGTCCTTAATCCTGCTCTTTAATCAGAATACAGGCGGCATGACCAGTGTCTGTCATTTACAAAAAACAAAACAAAAAACCCTGAAATATCAAAATAAAGATTTTTTTCATAAACATGATAGCAATCAACTATCTGTGATTCATAAGAGTTACGCACACAAAACACAAAACACGAAAACTCTTGGAAAGCTCAGACCGGTGCCAAATGAACACAAATCATCTCAATTTGTTGATTTAAAAGAGGAAATATTAAAATTTTTTTACTTGCATCTGGATCATGCATGCAAATACACATATTTTCACTTCTCACTTCACATCTTAATATCTGATAAAGTTGAACAAATATATGTTCCACATATTGCAGTAGCTGCCAAGATACATCACTGACATAATCTCCATGTCTCCAGTCTCCTAGTCTTTCCATGTTTTCTGCTAGGAGCATTGACTTGTAGCATCAGTACATAACTTGCAATTGGATACAGCTGCATCCAAATGTCATATTGCGGTACCATGTTACACATGATTCCACACTCAAACAGATAATAAAAGCACCTCTCCCACTGACACAGTGAGAGTCCATATTGAAATTTAATGTAGATTAGTGTGTTATTATGGATCAATGATTGTCTAGATTAAAAAAATATGTACACCAACTGGTCCATGTGCCTTTTACAGGATCACAACAGATATCTCATATGCAATGCATGTAAGAAAAAATCAAATTAGAACACATGCATGTGGCCGTATTAATAGAGCTGTAGTTACACACAACTGTGGGATACATGTGGTTTGATTTGAATTTTCACTCATGGAAGTACAGGACTCCCTGGAAATGCAGGACTGTGAGATGTTCAAAAACCTCTATTTTTATTATTAGGAATTCACAGAGATCATGTTTGTTTGTCTATCAAACAAAGGGAAACATTTGTTTGACATTTCCAGGAAACATTTTGTGAAAATTAATTTCATGTGAAAATTAATTTCACAAAATGTTTCCTGGAAACAACTAACATGTGCTCACTGCAACTGCCATGTGATTTATTTTTGAGTGTGTCCTTCAGTCTGTAAACAACAACATCTTCAAAGCCCCCCACATGCGCCCACCTCCCACACGCACAACAATGTACAAGCGCACACATGCAAAATGCTATATGATGGTCCTTATCACTTTATACATATTAACATCTCTCTCTCTTTCTGTCTCTCTGACACACACACAGTGAATTTCCCACGAGACAGCTGACACATGCAGCTGCCTGTGGCTCTGACATGTTCATACAAGTCATTCCGACATGCTGCTGACACATCCAGCACTCCCAGTGCGCACACACACAGACACAGACACACACACACACACACACAGCACCTATCTGTGAGGAGAGGAACTTTTAATGAAAGGACATTTGTACGGTGGCCACAAAGACAAGAAGCAGAGGGAAAATGCGTGTCAGGCTCAGCTCATTGCATCATATCCTACATCTCAAAACCTCATGTTGACTTAACTCGTACGGTTTTTAACTTAAAACAAATAGAATATATTTGAGTTTTCATTTGTTTCCACACAGCCAAAAACTTTTTTATGATTCCCGTGTACCACAGTTTAAAGTCGTCAGCGTCCTCTAGTGGAGGGGACTGCTCTCACTGATGGAATACAAAACAAAACAGAGGACAAAATAAAACGTGTAAACATTTATAGTACTTGAATAAGATCAAACTTTTTCAGACATGTAGAAAACGGAAAAGAACCTAAAATGACACAATAACATGACCGCAGCAAGTCTGAAAGATTTGAACTGCCTCCCCTCAACACACAAACACACACAGACAAAGAAAAACAATTAGCTGAAGTTCAACATACTCATTAGGGTGTTTGGCCAACATCAGTCCTCCTGCCACTTCTGGCACAGATGCTCCTCAGTTTTTAATTCTTTGTGACAAATGTGGATTTAGATGTAAATTGCCTCATTACAGAAAGCAGTTTACTGATATGTAAAGGTCAGTGTCATGTGTATAAACCACGAGAGCACGACAACCACTGATACACACTGAAATTTTTTTTTGTCAATGCTCATGTTCCTGCTTAACAAATTTACCACAAAACCAGAAAATTCACTGTTTTTAAAACATAGAAATTTTCGCTGATGGAGCCTGCAGAAGGACACTCATTGTCATTTTCAAACCAAAGCATTTTTACAGTTTGGAAAATACGATTTTTCAGATTTCTCTCACAATACATGATTAAACAGATTTACAATGTGACTTTCATACTCTGTCCTCATGAAAAAAAAATATAGAAAAATGTTTTTGAAGTTTTATTGGTGTTGTACCCAAGTCTATCGTGAAAGTAATAAACACAAAAACTTATCCACAATTTGTGTAAAATACAAATTCTTGCAAGGGTGCTATCATAACTTGATTAGGACCCAGAGGTCAGTGTTTAGGACGTACGACTTGCTACGCTTTACTGTGGACATGAAAAACTGTTTAGTTTTGCTAATTTGTTTTCTTAATGTATAGAATGAAGTTTATTCTCTTTGTATATTCCATGAAAAATGCCTTTTGGTAAATCAAGATTTTGGTCAATTAAATCACTGAACCTTCATTTCACCATTACCTCCCGACATTGCTTTCCTCACCGAGGACGCTGCACGGCTAAGTTTTTACGGGACACAGTGACCTCTAGTGGAGAAAATTTGAACTTGATATTCTATTCCATTCCATGCAGTGGAATATCGTATTCAATTAATATATAAACGGTATTCTATTTTCAAAAATCTTACAAAGTTTCTGTTTACTAATTGTTCTTATAATATATACTGGAATTGATCCATTATTCATCCATTGTTTTTCTTTGTTTTCATTCTTTTTTTTTTATGTCCCCCTTACATAAACAGGGCTATAAACATATCACACGAATGCGGTACTTTTAGCTGTCATGGATTGTTGTGCTTTATCATTGTGATAATCCTCAGCGTAAAGTGATCTGTGCCTCATTGAACAGGTGAAAAGGATGTGGGTGTGGTTCCTGTTCCAGGTATGAAGCTGAGCTGAGCTGCCGTGATTCCAGCAGAGGTTGAAGCTGAGGAATGAAGCTGTGTGTGCAGATGGAACAGCTCCAGGTGTGGAGATTCTTCAGCCTGCTGGCTCTCACCTTGGCCCAGACCACCACACCGAGGTAACCAAATACTGTCTGTGTTCATCTGTGTTTATGTTGCTGTGTTGCTGTGTTTATGTTGAGATTTGTAAAAAAAAAGAGATTTGTAAATTTTAATACAGACAAAATCCTTAAAAGAGAGGATAAAAAGGTTTGCCTTGTGAAATAAACAGAGTGAGCCAACAGTGGGGAGAAAGCGTAAATGTACTGGGATTACATATTGCTGAAGAAGCTGGAAAAAAGAAATCTTAACTTTAAAAAAAACTAATCTGTAAATTCTTCATTCTAGACTTAATTAATTTTAGAGTTAATAGTCCAATGATCAAGAATGAAAAACATTAAAATCTTCAACCTCAGAACATCTGAAAAAAGATGAAATATTTTGAAAATGTTTGAATGGGGTTTCAAGCTAATGTTACACAGGATTAAAGTAGGCAGTCTGAAGGACGTTGGATGATTTAAGTGGAGATTTTGACTGAGTGTGAATCTTCCTGTCCAGATATATAAGACTACGGGGTTTAATAACATCCTAACAGTGTGTTCCTGTTAGAAATTACTGGTAGAGTGAAGGTAATATAACAGGAGAGCACGACAACACACTTGAAACAGTACCTTGAGACCTTGTTTGAAACCTTTCACTAACGGTTGAGTGAACTGTCAACAATAGTCTGTTATTGTGCTGCGAGGCAACAGGACGGGTAATAAACAGCACTAGTGTCTGTGTTGTGTGTCTATGTGTATGTGTGTCCGTGTGTGCATGCACAAAGTGAACATGAAATTCAAAAGGCCTAAAAATGTTGAGATCTAACAAACGCAGGGTATTTCAAAAAGTTTGAAGGTTGAAAACATCTGAAAAATCCTAAATCTTTCAAATTCTATAAAAGATCCATCCTTCCAATAATGTCTACCAATGGATCGCTGACGGGAGAGATGCCTGAAAACGACATATTGAAAAAAGGCTTCTCAGTAAAAAAACATTAAAATGTTTTTTAATCATTTGAACCACAAGTAGCAGACTTTCTAGTACCTGATGGTCCTTCACCATCGCTCGGATACTCCAATTCTGCTCTGTTAGATTTTCCAAGACAAAGTTTAAAGAAAATTGGGGATTCAGCTTTTTGCAGCCAAACAACTAAAAGCCGAACAATCTGTTTTAGTTTGATTTTAACTATCTCCTCTCCTGATCTGTTCTACCTCAATTTTAAGATTTGGATTTTGTTCTTGCTTTCATTTTGCAGTAGTGTCTGATACCGCTGCGGTGAGTTATATCAATGCAACAACAAATTAAAGCTCAGCTGAGAGTTTAGCAAAAAAAAAAAAAAAGTGCTTCAATTACCAGAACTAAAAAGCACCAAGGAACAGATTTCCTCAGCCCTTGGTCAGTTGAGCAATAATCTGATCTGAGTGATTCTAATTGAGTTCTAAAGGGACCAAAGGCCCTGTGAGACTTTCAGGCTGCTGTCTGTGATTGTGACTCCAGTCCAGAATCCGCACACACCCTACTCACCAGATTTGGCTCAACACGTTTCACCTCTTCAAAAACAATTTAGATGAATAATTAAATACCCACAGCATCATCAAGAATAAGAACGTAGTTTTACCTCTGTAAAGTAGTGGTGTGGTGATTCTGACCCCCTTATTTCAGCCCAGAACGTCAGCCCTCCTACATGGTTGCAACTCCCAAAGAATTTTGGCCCGAAACCCCATTATCGGTGTCAGTCACCATCCTCATCGACTCGGACGTCACTGTGGTTGCTGAGATCATGGATAAAGAAGACACTTTAGCCACAGCTTCAGCCATCGTTAAAGGAGGTTTGTAGATGTCTCACACATTTTATAATGTAGGACAATAGTATCTGCTCAGAATCACGGGCCAAAATATTTACTTTAATTTTATTAAATTCTTTTTTGTTGTTTTTAGCTTCGTCCTTAAATGATATTGTCAACATTTCTTTAAAGGTTCAACTGAGTTGCTGACTTTAACACCTGTAAGTAAAATATATATAAATATATATATCAGTCTTTTGCGTGCTGGTTACATTTTGATTGGCAGCATTTCTTCATTTCCATATATAATCAGAGCCCTCTGGAGTCTCATCGTTTCAATTTTATTCCTCCTGGGATTTGTCTTTCATTTGCCCCTTGAATAAGTTGTTCTTTCTGGTGGTTACTGCAAATTTTTTTATTTGAAAGAGATGCATCAAAGTGTAGAAGTCTTCTCCGTTGAATCCTCTATCAGTTTGAAACAGACCTCGTCTATATCTTGTATCTTATCGTATCTATCGTGTATACAGTTCAGTCTGGTTTGAATCAGCCTTGTGTGAATGAAACAAAAACACAGGTACCAAATACCAGTTTCTCTTGTTGTGGGCTGCATGTTGTAATAAATCACTTCAATTCCCGCTTTAACGCACTTTCCTGCATTACATTTTTCTGCTGACTTGTTATGCCAAAAGTCCACAGGGACCAGCGACTTTTGTGCGTGAGTGACTGTGTGTTTATCTATAATGTTCATGTTTCCGTGGTGCGCAGTGAGGCTGTTTGTGTCCTCCTGCAGGTAGAATCAGGACGTCACTTTGTACCTACTCTACAACTCCTCCCAATTTTGAATTTCACGGTAATTTTGTTATAAATTAACTTTGGGGAGATGGGATCTTTCTCTCTCTCTCTACCACCATCTCCCCCTGCTGACTCACACATTTTCTGCTTAAGTGCAACCCTGACATCATACTTAGAGCCCCACAGAGCTGAAAGGTGCATATTTCCTCTTGTAAAGACGCCCCTGGTCCAATGATGGAAACCAGGTGAAGGCGTGAAGATCCTTCCTCTGGGTTACCAGGGAAATAAATACATCTAGTTAATCACTGAATTCATTGAAATCTCCTCACAAGATCTGGAGGTATTTATGTGAAACTACCTGCATTCTCCAAATGAAAATTCTTTCTTCGTTGATGCTGCTTTAGTTTCAGGGTGATCACATGAAGCCAAACGTTTGGAGAGGATTCATACTGAATGTCAAAGGTTACGTGGGGAAGGAAGAGATTTTCTCCAACTCAACATGGCTACGGGTCAACCACAACATCCTGACCACGTTGATTCAAACAGACAAGGCCAAATATCGGCCTGGGCAGGAGGTGAAAATCCGGGCGGTGTCCATTCACCATGATGGGAAACCCTACCAGAGCCCAGTCGACATTATCATCAAGGTCAAGTACATGAATAACACATACAGATACTTACAACTCTTATACACACACACCTATATATATATATATATATATCTTAATTAAAGAATGTATACTGTATACAGTATATATATAAGACAATTTTTTAAAAAGTTTTTTGTGACACTGGTGACTGTCTACTGTAATTTATTGAAAATATTACATGCAACATAGACTCAGCATCGGGCAAATTATTCTGACAGGACTGATTCCATGACCCAGCCGAGTAAAAAAATGGTGCAGGGGACTACTTTTTTGTTGTCTGATGGCTTTGAAGTAAGTGCTATTGTTGCACAGAGATGCTTGAACAGTGTCAGTCTGGGTCCTTCCAGGTGTGATTGGTCAGCTGGTAAAAAAGATGCGTTTGTTGGAAGTTACATCCAGAACTAAGTTATGTCTTCACAGCATGGTGACAACCCATGATGCCACATTCTAAATGCTGGCCCACATTTTGATAGGTCGCTCCCTTCTTGAGGATCAGAAAAGTTTTGACCTGGCTGTGTATCATTCCTTTTAGTTCTGTTAATTCTCCGTGAGCTCGTTACATCTTGGAGCATTACAGATACACTGCAGTGATTTGATTCAATGTGAATATTAGAAATAAAGATGAATGTAGATTTAATCTCACCTGTCACCATATTTTGATGATGATTCTGTTGAAGTGTGCTCTTGGATAATCAGATCTTTTTTTTTGTATGATTGACATGAGCAGGATCCCCGAGGAAACCAGATCAGACAGTGGCTTAATTTAGAAAGCGTCCTTGGTGTTGCGTCTGCAGAGTTTCAGCTTTCTGACAATCCACCTTTGGGGTGGTGGACCATTTGCACTTCAGTCAATGTAAGTGTGTGACACACAGTCCATTATTGGCACTTTCACCCTAAAGTTTCATTGCGCCATATTTCAACTCACATAAAGTGGAGATCCTAACAATAAGAACAACTGACTCTACAGTACGGTCTCTCAAGATAAAGACTTGAAATAAAGTCACTGGAACATAACTCATCATTGAGACCAAGTTATTGTCTAATAATTCCAAGGCAACAACATGTTGCTCATTCTCTCTACCAGTGGTACGGGATGGTACTGGATGATGATTAGTATCTCACAATTAATAGAATAAAATAAACAATAATCTGCTGGTTCAATATCTCATCTCCCTTCAGATATATTCTAAACAATCTTCTGTGATAAATGTTCTAAGAACCATTTAAAACATTTTTGATGCCGGCCAAATGAAGCAGGTGGTTTGTTGTCCGCCAGAATTGTTCATTAGTGGACGTGTGTTTCTTTTTCAGGGCATTACCACAGAGAAGCAATTCAACGTGTCTCATTATAGTACGTATGCTTCTTTATCTGGTTCTCGGTATTCTTACATTGTTTAAACAATTCTTTTCTCTCAGTGTTTCCAGGCGTTCTATGAATGAGCTTCAGCTCTGCTTTATATTTAACATGATGTTTTGTCAGTGGTCTCCCTGTTTTCTGTTTGGTTGCAGTGATGCCTAAGTTTGAGGTGAAGATAGAAGCCCCGTCTGTCATTCTTTATGATGAGATTCTCCATGGCTTAGTTTCAGCTAAGTGAGTGTATGATACATACGATGTTACGTTATCGTAAATGTGTGATCTGCAACAATTGATGTCAGTGTCAACGGTCATCATAATTAGATGACAGGTACAATGATTGCTCTCTTACTCTTGGCTCTTGTGTTTAAGGTGGCACGGACTGATGATATAAAATCGACACCCTGATTTCACAGGCTCACATAGTATCATAAAATCATCTCAGCCCTGTAGGTTCAAGAGTCGGGCTCGGGCAGTCGGGGAGTCGGGGTGTCGTTGCCCATAATATAACCATGGCTCCATGCTAATGACTTCATTATGTTGTATGTTATTCCACAATCATCTCCATACTTGAATCATGGCAGAGATGTGGACAAGGAAGTCACTGGACCCCCATAGTTAACCCCCTTCAGTTGGTTCTGGCTAAAGAAATTCTTAATTTAGTTCAGATTTTCCAAAGATCCTCAAACTATCTGTATTTTGATGCCGATGAAACACATTGTGACAAAAATAAAGAATAGAGTGAATATTTGTGTAGTTTCTAATAGTTCATTAGTAGTACTATTAGTACTAGTAGTATTACTAGTATTGGTATTGTTTACCTGAGGTTTATGTATATGTGACCACTGTGTTCCATGTTTCATCCCAAGGTACTTTTATGGGAAGCCTGTCAAAGGACTCATGAATTTAACGTTTATCCATCGTTTTCATGAGTATGAAGAGTATTATCACAAGGAGCAGGAGGTGTGTAATTCTAGTCCGTATCCTGGAATGATACTGCCACGTTATATTCAGATTATTTTCAGCACAGAGAGTGAATGGATGTTTGTTTCAGACGAGGACTTACTGTGTGTATCCATGTGTATCTGTAATCATGCATATCAGCCTATTTATGAGCATGAATTGCCATTTTCAGATATAAATATTAACCAGACATTAAACAAGATCGGTATCCATATTTAAATACAATATAATTATAATACTTATCTTGTTATAATTTGAGATACCTTAGATTTTTCTAAACGTTGATGAGAGAAAATAAGCATTTTACAGTTGTTGGCATTCTATGAAGTTGTAATGACCTCATTATGTTCCCCATTTCAAGGACTAGAACAAAATTAATTCATGAATGAATATATTTGATAGCTTTTATATTTATATTTGATAGGTTTTATAACATCACTGTTGCTCTGTTCTAGATTGACGGGACAACAGATTTCATGTACGACGTTTTCGACATTTTTATGGAATATGACGATTATTATGCCGATTATTATTATCTCCACTACATGCAAGAGTCTATAACCGTTGTGAGTCATGTTACCGAATACCTAACAGGTAATCTCCATTTCACTTTTTATTTATTTATATCAGAAGTCTATTATAAAATTGCAGATTTGTTTTGAGATGTTCAGCCTGCAATCTATAAAAATCACATTGTATATTTTTCCAGTTTGTAACCATCAGCAGTCTAATGTAATTTTATTTGATCTAATTCGTTTTTTTAGTTATTGTTTTGTTTGATGCTGTGTTTCTATGATCACAGTAAATACATTCTGATTTTTCAGGTCGGACATCCACCAGTACAGTAACTGTGTCAGTGGCACATGAAAAATACAAACTGACATTTATGGATCATCCCAACGTGTTGATGCCATCCCTGAACTTCACTGCTACGGTAAGAGGAGCAGCCCACTTCCTTTACATTTACACCAGGACCTCAGATTCACTACGTGGTGTGGTATCTTCACACAAATGTTTCAATTATTTACTATCTATTTTGATCTTATCTTTATTTTATTCTTCTGAGGGTTTGTTGACATTAGCAGACATGAGACTCAAAACCACGGTGGTCTGATTGTTTTATTTATTTTTACAATATTTTGGCTAAAATAGCTGGGGAATTAAAGGTCCAACGAAAATATGTTCAAAAGAAAGTAGTAAATTTGATATTTTCCTCAATATTTTGTAAAAAATAAATAAATCTCATATTCGTGCAATCTTGTAATGTGCACAGCAGAGTGTAGACGTAATCAACAACAGCAACAGTAATCATCATCATCATCATCATCATCATCATCATATTTTAGGTGTTCACCTATACAAATATCTCAGAATCTATAAATATACAAAAATATCTGTAAGACATTTCTTTTTAGTTCCTGTAAATAATACGTTAACAGTGTTGTCAAAATTTTGCAGCTGAAAATATGCATGTACAATGGTGAGCCCGTGCCACTCGAGGATCGAGGAAAGACTGTTAAGGTGTCAGTGACGCAGGAGAAGAAATATTTACCAAGCTGGCATGAGCATAATTGGATGGCACTTCCTACAACGAATCTAACTACACAGAGTTCAGAATCTCGAATCCAGGTCTTGGAGTTTCCTATGCCTGCAGATGGAGTTATACCATTGAATATTTGGATTATGGATGAAACTGCATCGCTCATAATTTCTGTAAGTAAAGCTGTGATGCAGACAAAGAGAAATACTCGTGGTCAAGAGTATTACTAGCTACACCTCTGTGGTATTTTCTATGCTAGGTTAGTTATGTCACGTCACAATCAATATCTGGATCTGTGCTAAATCGCACTTCTTGAAAGTCTTGAAATCAGAGGTTACAAAGGTCACAACAAACAATAATATACAGTAAACCACCTAATAATTTATGTTGTGTTGTCTTTTCTGGTTTGTTTTGATTTAAGGCATCATTTCAAAGGAACAATAAGACTTTGCGGGTCTCTGCATACAACCAATCCCCCAGTCGCTCCTATTTGCAGATCCAGAGAATCCCCAAGGCTCAGGTAAACGTGGATTATAAAATGACATCATCTCTGGTGGTCCGGTGTGCGCTAGAAAACAAATCATGCTGTGTTTTTCAATTCTACAGGTTCTTTACTAACACTGTTGATGTAAATGAGCCCAGACGCAGTTCAGGTCAATTGAATGAAGCGATGTTAGTAAGGATCAGGGGCAGCACGCTTTAAAGACCGCTACCACTACACACGTGTCTCTGTTTGACAGGGCAGATCCACCCGAAATCAACAAACAGAACAATAAACAACAACACATGAACTTGTCATAAATAAATGAATTTATGATCAGCTGCTTCCATGTAACACAGGATTGGGTTTCTTTTGTTTCTGCAGATCGGTTCAACAGTCAAGCTGTACGTTGAGGCCAACTTTGACCTGACTGAATTTTACTACTTAGTAAGTACGTTATTAGGAATCTGAAAGCTGTTATAATACAGCTTGGATTTCGTCGTAAGATTTTTTTATAAAAGTTGATTGATATATTCTCATGATATGAACATCAACCTGCATTCATCAGAGCTCAGTGATTCTATGAATCTCTCTCTTTGAAAAATATGTAATTGTGTTGTTCTTTTGCGTGTGTTTCTTTGTATAAAGGTGATATCAAGGGGAGAAATCATTTTTAATGGCGTCAGTACAGGTAGGCATGTATATTTAGAGACAAGTGCAAGGTGGGGTCCTGTGGCCTGCGTCATCGTCTACTGCATACGTCCAGATGGAGAAGTCATCAATGATGTTATACAACTGCCCATAAACCAAATACTAGAAAACACGGTCAGTATCTACAGATGTACTCAATATGGAGTCCATATTGTTGGGGGCGGTTTTTGTTTTTGTTTGTTATCGTCTCATATGTTTAACTCTCTCCGTTCTACCCACTCTCACTTTGTCTGTCATATTAACTTCTACAGAAATGGTACAGACACATTTTACATGATTGCAATGTTTTATGATTTCATACATTTTTCTTGTGGACGGAAATGTGCTAAACTTACATTAAAAACCCTGCGGCATTTGGTGATATTTATTGTAAGTACCAACCCGAGAAGTATTAATCTCACAATACACGGTGCCATTTATGTCAGAAATACATTTTTTACATTTTTTTTTTACATGATTATTATATCACTTTTTATACCATTAAAAAAATAAAAGCTGCTAAGAGTTAATCATTTATTTATTCTTAAATGTCTTGTACCACTCTAATTAAAATCCCCACCGGATGAAAGTTATGTAAGTACATGCATCACGAAACTTGTACTTTGGATCAAAAGAACTTAAACGTATTGCATTTTGAATAAATTGTCTGTATCCATGTTTCACATTTCAAAGTGTCAAACTCACCTAATATACAGTATAATATATATGTGTAATAAGTGCATTCCTACTTTATGAGATGACTCATACTGCTTATTTCCCACAAGTGAAGCATATGTTGGAGTTTATCCACGTAAAATCACTCACTAAAAATTATTTGAAAGGCCATCTTTTATCTGATTCTGAATCATATTTAATGAATAAGTGCGGCAAAGCTTAGGTAAATGCTATGTTTTACACCAAAGGTACCTCCAGATACCCTCAGGCGCTGTGGTATGACACTGTAAAAGGCTCTAATTGTATATGATGGTGTAATGGTATATGGCAACATTATAGGTTACCCTGCTTTGTGACAGTGTAATGGTATATGACAGTATAATCGGCTCTAATGGTATAGGACCTGTGATGCTATGTTGTAAAGCTGTGTAATGGTATTTGTTTGTCAGGTGTCTTTGAGCTGGAGTCATGCCACGACAAACCCAGCCAAGCAGGTCTCTCTGAAGGTCTCAGTGGCGGAGCCTGGCTCTCTCGTTGGGATCCTTGTGGTCGACAAGGCTTCACGTTCAAACAGCTCACACAACGACATCACCATGGACACGGTGAGAATATGCCCCCACCTCCCTCCCTCCCCCCCACACACACCCCCCCACACACA